>JARBEP010457262.1:0-10147 GCA_030265255.1 Tritonia festiva
ATATTAATTCCCCCCCCCCCCCCTGCTTTCTCGTTGTTAATACTGTTTCCATTGCTGGTCTTACCACTACCTCAAACATTTTTCCTTTCACACGGTGTGGCACTTTCCTATCACACAGTAATACCACCAGATACTTTCCTCCAGTTTCTCCAACCTGCCTGTACTCTCGTTATTACCTTCCTGTCTGTTCCATCATCGCTTTGTATTGTTGATCCCAGGTATTTAAACTCAGATACTTTCTCAACGTCTTGTACTTGATCTTGATACTTTCTTCTTGCTGTTCTCCATTTCCTTATACTAGGTATTCGGTTTTTGATATGTGCTGACTTTATCTGTCTTCCAGGGACTGGGTCTATTGATCCAGCAATTCTTTGGCCTCCATTCTACTTTCCATGCATAGAACCACATCAGCAAATATCATATCCTACTATGCCTCCCTCCTAATCTCATCTGTTAAAAAGTCCATTATTATGTCAAACAGTAATGGTCTTAAGGTTGATCCCTGATGTACTTTAATCTTCACTCCAAACACCTCACTTACCCTCCAGGGCATCTGACTTGAGTCTTACATCTTTCATACATGTCCTGTGCCATTCTCATATAGTTATCTGACACTCCTTTGAGTGGAAGACAGTTCCATACTTCTTCTCTCGGTACCCTGTCACATGCCTTTTCCAAGTCTATAAAGATGCAATGGAGAGTTCTTTGTCCTTCTCTGTACTTCTCCACCAGCATCATAAGGGCATATAGGACATCTGTGGTGCATCTCCCTGGCACGAATCCGAACTGGTGTTCACTGATGGTAACCATTTCTCTTAGTCTTTGATATATTACTCTCTCCCATCAAGTCAAAAATGTGCTCGGGCAAAACATTATCTTTTTTTTTTTTTTTTTTTTTTTAAACGTGAATTATTTTGGGTCTTGGGTCTAAATAATGAGGGCGAAGCTTTTTGAGTAGCTACAGTGCAATGTTAGAAAAGCCATAGAAAAAAAATTATCAAATTTTATCCTCTTCCGCACCAATAACTTTTTAGATACAAGCAAAATATACAAGCATGCAAAATTGGCAGGGCCTTTAGGGGTAAGCTGTAAAAAGAGTGGCTATCTACCTCATTGGAGATCAAATTCAAGATGGCGGATGTTTCCTTAGCTTCTTTCTTTCTTATCCAGTTCCCTTTTACCACTACAGTGTAGGGCCAGCACTATGAGGCTGGATTTCTCTGAATCAAGATATTAAGCCAAGCAGGTGATCAACCCACTGTGACCTTTGTAGTAGGAATTAATTTTGCCCGGACAGCGGCCTTGCAGCCTACTCTTATCGAGTTTCAACTGCCAAGGGTTCTTTAACGTGCGCAACGTGCACATGGGACCTCCGAGTTTATCATTCGTCTCCCGTATGACTTTGTTCTTTGATCCCACCTACCTGAATAGGATTAGGGGAGTGGCATATAGGTTTTCACCGAGTTTCAAGGAGAAACATACCCGACAGTGTCGCATTACCTCAATGATTTCAAATTTGCTAGCTGTACACCGGTAGACCCTTATCGTCTAAGAAAAAAGTACCTACCTCGAATATCGGACTTTTTAAAAAAACGGAAGTGGATATATAGGCCATATATGGCCCATGCATTTATTCGGAGGTGGATATATAGGCCATATATGGCCCATGCATCATTTCACAAAATGCAAAATCCTTCGTATGGCTGTTAATACTATAATTTGCCATTACACATCGAAGATTTAGAACCAGAGATAACACACACTATCCAGCCTATGGCCTGTGAACGGTAGACGGCCCGTTATATAATTTTGCCTTCCCTCGAATGATGCGTGGCCTGATGCTATAGGCCACATATATATGGCCTATATAGCATTATAGCCATATTATATGGCCCATATATCATCGGCCTTTAAAAAAACGCCGTCTCCGATATACTGAGATTCATCACGAGCCTCTGGAATTTGAAAGACTGAAACCCCCTCCCACCCCCATTAAAAATGAAAAAAAACCAACAAAACAAAACAACTAACAATAAAATAGATTTTAAAAAACCTCCGCTAGGATTCAATCCCCGTAGTACCATCAAACCACCACATGGTCCAACCCTTGTCGTGATGTGGTGGTTTGCTTGCCTCAATGGTCCGGAGAGCTATGCTCCGGGTAGGTTCACCCAAGCTGGACAGGTCAAAGGATAGAGACCAGATTAATTTGGACCCAAGGAAGGAATCCCACGGCAGAAAACCACCCCCTTCAGATATTGGAGTCAGGCATTAGGCTGGTTACCTGATCCTGGAAAACAAAGTTGATAACAGAAACCCAAAGAGGCCTTATCATGTGCCACCCGGCACGAAGTGGCCAGGTAACAGTAACAGGTAACGTGCAACAGGCAACAGGTAACAGTACCATCAAAGATGATATTGACAATCGTTAGTACTATCAAATCCTCTAGGGAATTACTGGAATGTGTTGAGTGAGACGTGCCAGCGACCTCCCTCTCCCCGCACTCTTATTCAGCGCAAAGTTATTAATATATGCCCATATAATACGATATCTAACGTAAGGACCGGTCGCATGAAGCAATACCAATAACAACAGCAGCAACATAACAATTAATAAAATGTGACTCTTCTCCTCCTCTACCTCCTTCTTCTTCTGTTGAAACCTGCTTGGTTAGATGACCGGTCTACATGAGCAATGATTGCGAGGCCCAAGAAGACTATAACGAAATGCAAGGTTTAGAATTTGATCCCATCATTTGAAATTAGGTGATGGCAAACTTTCAATATCAAAATGGTAGCAACCGATTAGTCCCAAAATATAAAATACGATCTTTCCACCAATATATCCCCATAGAGCTACATGCAGTGGATCGTGAATTAGGGACCAGTTGGTGATCAGTCAGCATTTTCCTGAAGTGCCTTCATTGGTCAGACATTCATGAATAATATCACAGACACACATAATGTCAAGAAAACAAATATTTATTACAACCGAGTTCGTGCTATTTTGGGCGACGTTTCTCATGCCGATGAGATCTTTGTAGCTTTCTAGTAGTCTGCAGCTGGTTGAGTGCACATTTTGAGTGTGTATGTAATTATGCATAGATTATTTCGATGAAGAGAGATGATATAGAGCGAAAACAAATCTGAACGTAGTTTCAGAAAGACAATCCATGTTTTGTAACAATTACTGAACCAATGAAAAAGCAACGTGAAAAAGAGTTCTACAATAAATGACGTCAGTGTCCCGCCATATCCGTCACATTGAGTGTTGTATTTTTAGACTTGTATCTCTTTCATTTTTTTGCCGTGAAGCACAATCCCACGACCTGTGGACTAAATTGTGGTGATGAGCATCAAAGTCGACAAAGATGCCTTTTATAGGCGAATGAAAAAGGTTTATTCGTCATGGGCGGTAAGTTTTATCTCAGTTTGTAACCCAGAGCGAATAGCAGCCCATACTAAAAAGCATTCAACGTGCTGCTGCTGGCTGCTAGAGTGAAAAAAGAAAACAATTTATAGAAATGGCGCAGTTCCCCTATAGCTGTAGACTTTCGTCTACATTTTCGATGGATACAAAGTAAAGCACTTTGTTTATTGTTGCCATGGCAACTGATATCACTACAAAGGCTCTTTACATTTATGTCATGTCAAATTTTGTCAAAGGCAAAGGAGTGTGAGTGTTGGAATGGTCACATTGTGACTTGACACATTGTCATGACATTGAATCAATTGATTGGTTTGGGTTCCTATTGGAATCTTGAAAATGGTTGACATGGAGACTTCATTCAAGGCCAAGGTCTCTCACAACTTCAAATTCTCCCCTCTATCATCTATGTCCGTCATCATGATAGTGAAGTGAAGTCTACCAACAACAGAGTGATCATATTATTATGATTCATGATAATGAATGAAATGTAGGAATTGACTGTTTGTTGTCTCTTGTATTGCAGTCGCTATCTATCTCTAGATACTGGGGCAAACCAATTTCTTTGTCATTTTTGCGTTTAAGTTTGTTGCTAGTTAGGTAAAGGTAAACCCTTGACAACCATTCTTCTTAGCATAAGCCATAGATATAGATAGTAGTGGTAATCCTGGAGAAAATAGGAACCTTTGTTATGATTAGTAGGTTAATGTCTCAATTCGCTCAGAGTTTAGTTGCAGGGTTCAGGGATAGAGAACAATTTTTGCAACATCAGCATTCCTATTTTTGATAGTATGTGTTCTCCAGGACCAATAAGGCAAAGAGCGTAGTATTTTTCATTATATATAATATATTATCATTTATAATAGCAACTCGAAGAATTCCACTGGAAATGACCATATATCTATATCTTGATTCAAGATTGAAGGTAAACTAAATAATAGATCCGTCTAAGGTAAAAATGTTGGTGTTACTACTAAGTGGAAATATAATGTTGATATAGGGCTGTCACTGTTACTGTGTTATTCCCAACTGTGTATAGTGATTGAAAATGTATTGTTATAATTTAATTTCAAACCTGGTTGTGTGAATAATAATAGGTTTTCTTATTCCCAACATTACAGTAATTATTCCATCAACTTACGCACCTCTATATAAAATATCCTTGTGCGATGGATAGGGTTTTTGTGAGGTGACCAGGTATTTAACCCTCTAAATCTAAACTGACATACTTTTTACATTGAATCTTAATCTTGACCTGATTTAAAAAGTAATAGTAATAGCTATAGAGGTAGTATTGACTGCAGGGTCTGGGTATTGGTAACCAGGGTCCTTATTATCAATCATAATGAAAGCCAAATGTAACTTTTTTTATTCTACAGAAAGCCACTGGAGAGGAAGGCATGGCCAAGATGGATGCCTTGATTACATCGGTTGGTGTTGATGAAGACGTTATCTATTCCAAATCAACTGCTCTTCAGGTATTCAATTTTGCACGTTTATTATCTACTTTTTATGATAATTTATCTGTAGAGTTTTTCCATTTGAATCATTTTGTCTGTTGTGAGTGTCTGTCTCTGGAGTTTTTTCTTAAGTCAACTTTTGGACAAATTAGCAAACTTAGCACCTATTTATGTCACTGTCAAGTACATCATCAGAGTCATTCTTATTTAGATTTTGAAATAAACCATTGCTTGTTGAGCAGAAAAACGTTTTGGAACAGCATTCACCTTAGATGATGAAGACCTCATGGGTATATTATATTGGATTAATAGGTAAAACGAAAACAATTGCAAGTTCACCAAAAAATGATAAAAATCTATGAAAAACACAAAGCTCGAATGAATTTTCGACTCTCTTCAACAGCATGACTACTGGCGGATGTTGGTTACATAAAAATTAGTATTTAGTGATAATACGGATCAGAACTAAAGAAAATAAATTTGCATATATATATATATATATAATATATTTCAGATGTTTAGCTATTTTCCAATGCGCGGAAGAGTTGTTTTTCAGGGGACAATGAGTTAATTCTCTTTTATTAATCAATTTTTTTTCATTTCTCAGCATACACAAAATTGCCATTTGTATCAATGTATTTCTAACATTCGATTTCATCTGTTAGACCTGGCTGTTTGGATATGAACTGACTGACACTATCATGCTGTTGTGTGACCAAGTCATCTGTCTGTATACCAGCAAGAAGAAGGTGGAGTTCCTCAAACAGCTTGATAGTTCAAAAGAGAATGACTATGGTTTGCCGGCTCTCAAGCTTATTGCCAGGGATAAGGTATTATTTTCCTTGAGAAAGCGCGGGGGTGAACAAGGGTGAAGGGGTTGGGGTGAACAAGGGTAAGGAATTTGAATTTGAGTAATATTCTCATACAAAGAAAACTTGATTATGTCATTGTCAAAAATAGTCGTGACATAAATTGTGATAACGATGGTTGAGACCACCAAGAAGGGGGCGTGGCACTTTAAGACCAGAACCTGAGTTGGTGTGGTAAATGATGGATCAATCAGAGACTGGGAGTGCTAGCGATTGGCTGCTATTGTTCTGTGGGTGATAGTAGTTCTTCTTTAGACCCAGATTTGTTGTGTTTGCATGGGTTTTCATGTGTGCAAATCTCTCTATCAAGCCGATCAAAATAATTTTTTTCTTTATTGTTGACTTGACTAATAACTCTCTCACATCCTCTTGAATACAGAAATAGACTTAATTTATTCATCCATATAATAATTTCAATCACAAAATAATTCACACACATACTAATATGTGCATACTAATTAGTGATTCAAGATGGCTGCCAAAGTCATGTGACTTAATTTGAATTTTTGACATGAACATTTAGTCCACGTATACAATTGAGTACTCTGGAAGTTTCATTTCGTTGTGACTTGTTATTGTGGATTTTTCCCCCAAAGTACCATCTTTCCTTAACATTAACATACTCAAAAAGCAATTTTGTAATGTCTGCCCAAAACAAGGCACCTGCTGAATTATTCTTGCGTTATTAGCAAAATCTACTTGAAATTAATTGCTATTAATTTATACACAACTTTACCTACAGAATTTGATTTTTTTTTCCACAGGGTGATAAAGAAAAAGATAAAGCAAATATAGAGAAACTTGTTGACTATGTGAGGAAAAGCAAGAAGGTAAAATGTTGGTCATGAGTGATTGGTGAAATTATTGTTTTAATGTTTGCTCTTAATGAGCTAATCACATGTTATGCCAGGGGCATTAATAACGTTAAGATAAAATACTACCTTAAAATAACTTTTGTATTTCACATGTGAAATAACAATGTAAACATGAGATTATTGTGCAATCTGGTGACCTATCTTAACTACATATGTAATCTAGAGACTCATTTTTTAGTTTTGAATATTCCATATTAAATAGTTAACACATGCTTTTATTTTGTTAGAAACAATTTATTTTGTAAGTTAAGTTATTGATATTATTATTAATATTATTTCAATCTGCTTGCCTTTTTTACCTTGGAATCCCTGTAACAATGGCTTAAACATGAAAATAAAACTTGTATTATTGGGTATCATTGTTAGTCCACTCATTTTGGATAAACTTTGCATTGAATGCTTGTTAAAACTTTCATCAATACAAGTTTGATTAAAACTTGTGGAATAACAATGATATCTAACAACACTTGTGTTTTGTTTTGTTATCCAAACCACATTATACCCCCAAGAGTGTCATGGCCAGCTCAATGTCCAGCATTACTGAACACAGAACTGGGTAGATAAGGGAAGCAGGTGATCAGCCCACTGTGCAACGAACCTTGAATGGCACAATGAGCGTCACATTTTTAGGTGTTGCCCAAACAATATTTACCATGGGGTTGGTAAAAAATTGTTTGAAGTACAACTAATAAAGAAAGTGCTTGAACCTATGGTGGTACATGAGTTCAAGTTCAAACCATTGATGGAAAATTGATTTCTCATAACTTGTTCTATCGAATTGGGTATTGATTTATTCGACTTGTCATGATTATAAACTATTCATATATTGTAATTGCACGATTACTCATTTTCTATTCAATAGGGGAAAACAGTTGGTGAGTTCAGTAAGGACAAATATCCTGGAGACTTCATGGAGTCTTGGAGAAAAGCTATCAAAGAGGCTGCCTTTGAAAAGGTGACTCCATTCATTTTGTTTACTGATTGATTTCATGTTAGTTATTTTTACGTCATGCAGGCTTGCTGTTTATACAGATTTGAATGCGAACCATTCGGATACCTTTGGCGTGACCAGCATGGGTAGCCCTGGGTCATCTGAGCATGTGAGTAATGCCATCCGTGGGTGAAAGTGTGCCGGCTTTGGGGATGCTGTGAATCTTGAATTAAGACTCTGCATGCTTTTGCTTATCTTAGTAGGTATCGAGTCAGTCAGTTTCAGGCTTCTTGAATTTGAGTTTTCAGGCTTGAGACCATTCACTCACTTTCACAATGTCTTTCAAGATTGTCAATTTCCTATTACAGTAGCAGTAAAACCTATCCTACCGCCAACTCTGGGACTGAAAGACAGTTGGCGTTATGAAGAGAATGACATAAATAAAATATTTGAGTAAACAAATGATCAGCAAAAAGCTGTCAGTAAGCGAGATGGGCAGTCTAATTTGAGGTTGTGTAATGAGGTTTTAACATGTTATTGACATTATGATTCTTTGACGCTCAGACTGAAGAGTTAAATTATTATAGATGTTATAATATATACAGATGTATAGTTTTTAGTGTGATATTTTTTCTGTTAATTTTTGTTTTGTTTTTGAGAAATCGAACTGACAATATGTTTGAAAAACCTAGCCAAAATTAAATGTTACACTTTAACCACTCCATTAGGTGGATGTGAGTGGGCAGTTTGCTTACATCATGGCCCCGAAAGAGGAACAGGAAGTCAAAACCATTCAGAAGGCGTGTCAGGTGACCTGTGATGTGTTCAACAAGTACCTCAAGGAACAGATCATGGAAATTATTGATGCTGACAAAGTGAGTAAGGGATGGAGATGTACAATCACTTTGGCTGCATTCACTCTTTGTTTTAACTCTGTGACTACAGTTTGTTTTGTTAAGCTATCATTTTACCATTTCTTGGCATGGCGATAGTTGTGTCAATATACTTTTCTAACACTAAACAAACAATTACTCACTCAAACATGCACGTATGCAGTCAATAACCTTGGCGACACTGGCAAGGTTGAAGTAGGCATTTCATTTTATTATTGTGTGTTAGTAGCCTATTGCACGTCTTGAGTTTTTTTAACCATACGACTGGACATCTGACTCTTGCTTGTTTGGGAAACAGCCGTGTAGCGGGTGCTGAAATGACCTTTCTGTATTGATAGCTCCCTAAAACACAAAAAAACAAACAAACAACACGTCTTGGCCTAAAGTGTCCGCCGGGCCTATCCTTGTGTGTGTAACTTCAACAAAGTGGACCAACGACAAGTTTTCACCTTTTAGATAGGACACTCATCTATTGCAAATCATTACACCCCAGCTAATAATTATCCGGGTTTATAATTCCACTTTTGGTATACAATGGGTTGACAGGTCTGGTTTACCTTTCTGTGTCAGGTAGGATTTAAACCAACAAATCTAATACTGGTTATTTTTTAATGTAAAATTTCCTTCTTTACACCTAAATTTGACTCGGTGAAATATCCTGTTTTGTCCTTTAGAAAGTGAAGCATTCAAAGTTATCTGATGGGGTCGACCAGTCATTACAGAACAAGAAATATGTGACGGGAGTCGATATGTCACAGCTTGATGTTTGTTATCCTGCGATTATCCAGAGTGGTGGGAAATACAGTCTCAAGTTTAGCACTACCAGGTAATGTATCTGTGTAAAGTGTGTGTTTAGTCATATTTTGAACTATGTAAATTTCCAACCCCCATCTTTTTTCAGTCCATCGTAATCTTGTTCTCATACATTCGTGTTATTATTTTCTTTTTTTTAACACACTGATTTGGAATAATATATCTTCTATGTAAAATAGTTTATTTGTTTGATCGAACCCCTTTGATACCGCAAGGCAGTGTTGGGGCCAGCCCTATGTTCAATCATGAAAGGTGCACAAGATACCTTCCATAAATGCAGGCACCCCGCTTGTTACGAAGACGGTGTAGTTGGTTAAGACACAGCTCTGTCTAGGGGTATCACCAACCTATCACGGTAAACGAAGGTGGCTCGTGGCCCCCATGCAAAAGTGCCAAACAAAAAAACAGTGATTAATAAATCCAATTCTAAAAGAAAACTACAAAGTCCTATTTGCCAACAAAAAATGTTAATATCAAGAAGGCTTAATCAATTTACAGAATTGTTCAATCAACTTCACATCTAATAATAATGTCTAGAACTTAAGCCTCTTGACCTTGAGTAGATATTAAATAAGGAATAATTTTTCCCCATTAAACATTTTTATAATACTCATCCCACAGGTATTCCAAAAGGGAAATAGGAATGAACACTAGGCTAGATAATGTTACAGTAGGGAATATCAATGTCTCTATTGACTTAAGCCTAAAAAAAAGCGGTTATCACCTGACCTTGATTCTAGGTATGAAACAAAGAATAAATGTTCCCCGTCAAACATTTTCACAATAATCATTCCACACAAATTGAAAAGGAAGAAGAGAAGGGGGAAGGAATGGTCAAAATATAGGGGGGGGGGGGGGGGGATATCGTCCCTGAAATAA
>JARBEP010459483.1:0-10142 GCA_030265255.1 Tritonia festiva
ATAGATAATATGCATTTTTAGATCTAGATAATAAACTCCGGTAACGATACTGTTCCTCTGTTGCACATCTGTCAGCTCGTCCCACAAACAAAGGACCATTCAACTTTTTGTTCCCTGAAACGAAAGCTTCGTGGACGAATGAAAGTGGGAAATAATCACATGATCAACTAATTATGAAATTATCTATACATTCCGGTAAACTAAATGTATATATATGTGAACATGATAGAATGACTCGACCACCACGGAACCACCAGCAGGTCGATGCGTGGAAAACCCAGGGGTTTATTGTCAGTGACGTCATTTAAAGACCCCGTGGTATCTCAACAATGTCTCAAACGGAAAAAGAACAAAGTTTTGCAATCTGAGGTTAAATACGAACAAAATCATGTTTGACTCTACTCACGTATTTCCTTGGCTTTTAATCATACTCGTACTACTATCAAATATGATTCATGCATTATTGACAATAATAATTATAATAATAATAATGATAATAATAATAATAATAATAATACATTGCATTTCTATAGCGCATGATTCATGACTAGGTCATGCTATATTCACTGTACAGTAACATCATTAGGAGACATACTTCAATCGTTGCTACTATGTTATGAATGACAATAAAAAGAAACACGCATTATTTCACAGTACGGTCAATGATGTAATAACGAATGTGGTAGAATACCGATGGTTTTAAACAACGGGGAAAATTGAAAGTACCATTGTAAGGAAACAACCCAGGAAAAGAATTAGGCTAAATCCTGGAAAATCGAACAGAGTTGTTCCTGCAGAAAAAGCTTCCTATAGAATAACACTTTCCTAATCTTCTACACTGCTCTCTTTACTATACTGGCTGTTAATAACGGGAGGCATGGGGGAACCCTTCCATTTATATTTATACCAATTCTATGCGACTTTGAATTACTGTAAGGGGTGGTGGGTCGGCCGTCGTTAAAAGGCTGACAAACAGAAACGAATGCAGCTGCGGTAATTTTCACATCCGCTGTAAATGGACATTACGTCACCAGCTCTCTCCCCGTTTGCCAACCTTTCTAGATTTCCCCTAGTATGCTTTATAAAAATGTTTTAACACCAGGCAACTCTAGATGCTTTCATAATTACTCCCACCCTTGACATCAAGCCTTCGACTCCACCACCACCAGCTCACCCACACATCACACAATAAAAGCGGCCATTTGCCATTTACTATTCTTTTTTTTATAAGTTTGAAGCTTTACGCCCGTTTTGGAACACAGAAAAGGCATATCAAATGTGGTTGAGAGGTCAAGGGGGAAACCTGCGGAAGTCGGACCTCAGCAGCCAGAACCAAGTGACTGCATCACTATTATTTTATTGTCCAGTCATCTAGGTTAGGCGATGAGGTAGAATCTATCTGACGCCATCTAAAGTGTAAAGTTGTACGCCCTTTTTAACATCCAAAGGTCATATCAAAGGCGGTTGGAGAGAACTTGAGAAGATTTCACTTTTATCTACAAGGCACACACACAAAGAGAGGGGGGGGGGAGAGAGAGAGAGAGGGAGAGATAGAGTGAGAGAGAGAGGGAGAGAGAGAGAGAGAGAGAGAGAGAGAGAGAGAGAGAGAGAGAGAGAGACATGAAAACTCTGAGAGGTCAACAGAAAAAAAATTATGCACAAGACAGGACCCGAACCCGGACCTCTGTATCTAAAGGCAAGTGAATTAACCATTGCGTAGGGACGTCGCCTATTTACGGTTTCCTGTCCACCGTCCTCCAAGTTGGTGTACAGAGCGGCCGTCACATGACGTCTTCTCATTCTGTTAGCAGCTGCCTCTGGGAGTGTTTATTTGTTGTATTATCCCAAGGCATGGATTTCTCGTTTTATGACCCTTCTCAACATTTCTTTATCTTTTTTTTTTGGTTTGTTTTGTTTTTGTGTCTTTACTTTGACTCCTAGACGTGGCTCTGGGGTAATAGAAGCAGGGGGACTGCTATGTAACATCATTTGATCCACATAAACACCACCAATTGTCGACCTTGCTCTGCACCGATATGCCGCACCGATTTAGAAGGAATGAATGTTTTATTCCTATTCCGCTGAAAGCATCGTCGTGGGTAGTGTTCACCAGCACGAGACCCAGGTACAGGTTGTGAGACGTCATCGCGCTTGACCAGGCAATATTTGCCATTTTTTTATATTTTCAAATTGGGGCATATAAAACAGTGTGCTGCTATTGCATATCATGGCGTATAGGTTCAAAGACGTTGGGCAGTTTTGGTAATTCAAAGTCATTAACGGGGTTGCAACCGAGGATGCTTTATCATCATCATCATTATCATCATCATCTTCATCATCATCATCATAGTGGTGGCAGTATGAACAGCAGCAGCAACAGTAGTAGTAGTAGTCGCTTGCACCAGTTCTTCTGTGGCAGCCTACACACTCAAAAAGAACATAAAAAGTAGCGGTCAATGGATGGACGAATACTCGGCGGTTTCTATGAACAACACCCGTGATGATACGCACGATATGATTGGCACGCATACACGGTCGCCCTAATGTCTGCCACTCACACAGGCAAGCATGACACACTTCATGCAAGTATGAGAGTTGTCATGCTTGCATGACGAAAACATGGAAGCTTATGGTGAAATTGTACGAAAGTTGTCATGCCGATGCGTCATGCTTGCATGTGAAGACTTATAATACAACGTACTTTTTTATTCATCTTCCTTTTCAGTAGCTTTCGGTGTAAGGTTACTTTTTATACCATCACCGAGGATTACGTAGTTCACGACCATCACACATTTTATACATCAGCTTTATTAGCGGTCTACATACAATCCGACGACTGCAAACCATTGATGTAATATTCTTCAAACTACACTTCAAGTTCATCTAGACAATTGACGGAATTGACTTCATTTCATTACATAATATCATCGTTAAAATTAAACAAGTAAAACATTTGCTGCCTTCATTTGCAACAAACTGATTGATCCTCACTGGAGTCTTGGTTTGCGCCATTTTCCATCTATTGATTCAAGTCTCACTAAAGCCGCTCTGCCGAAGCTTGCTCTAGGATTATATTATGTCTGGCCCAACGAACTTACCAACAAGATAAGCTCCTTGGTCTGACCTGCAAGTTTTTTTTGGTGATATTTAGAGAAAAGAATCATATACTTAAACCTCTTTGAATTTTTTCTCCAAATTTGCGTTACGAATTTTCATTTGACAACTATTTACTGAATAAATTGAAAAGAAACGCGCCCCAATACGTTGAATGGTTATGTAAGAAAAAGTGATTGTGTCTCGACATTGTACCACGTATTCACTTGGTGTTTTGAGTTTATTTTTAGAATATTAAATCTTGCTTGTTTTGTTGCTGACTGACTGTCTCTGTCGGGGCTGTGTTGTAAATGTTATGAACAGTGAACATTGCTGCAACAGCAGGAGAGAAAGTTCCATCTTAGACCTAGATACCATCAATCGAACAATACTTTCAAAATGTTTTTCTCCAAAAGAAGGCGCTAGCTTGTTCTTTTGATAAACAAGTAGAATACAAACAACTCTGTAATGTAAGATATCTATCTCTAAGACCTCTAGACAATAGATAGACATTTGAAGACACTACTCTTCTCTAGTCTAGTATCTATCTAGACCTAGATATAGAGTTTTATAGTATGTTATGTTTTAACTTCATAATGTGTTTATCGAGTTTATCGTCCGTCTCCGATAGGACTAGGTTCTTTGATCCCACCTAGTCTACCTGAATAGGATCAGGGGAGTGGCATAGGTTTTCCCCAAGTTTCAAGGAGAAAAATACTTGTCGCTGCTGGGAATCGAACCCGGTACCTTCCGCTTCAGAGGCGAGAACCGTACCTCTATGCCACTGGGACCCCCGAAATATTATTTATATATATAATGTAATAACAGTCATGCTTTTACTTGAATCTGTTTGCAGTAAATCTGTGAACGAACTGATCCAAATCAATTAGAGGTACTTGAAAATAGAATTATACCCAAGCCACAGCCCATGTGTTGCACATTGATGGTACCATGAAATTACAGGCAGACCGTCATAATGTAGGAAATGAGCTGCATACACTGAAGTCGCACTCAATGAAAAGTCGGCTGTAACAAGGACATACTGTAGTTGTATGGGTGAGGGAGTGTTAGGGAGGAGAGGGGGGGGGGGGGGGAGGGGGTGCTGTATTGTTGACGGACAGGATAAGCCGGAGCCTATGCTAACCTGCTGACGAGCAGCACAGGTGGTGAATAGAGATCTGCATTTAATAAGAGGTCTCATTGAAACGAGAATTGGGTGTCAGTCTCAACGACCTCATTACATGCGACTTGCACTGTACCACTATTGGCTCACCATGCATGATAAAAAATACAGCTGGAAATGCTGTGGAACCAAGGATTTTACATGAGCAGGTGATGGGCCCACTGTGTCCACAATATTTAATTAGGCTAATAAAGAAATTACTATTACTATTTATGTTTCATGGATATCATTCAATGTTTCTACTAATTGCAGTATTGGTATGTCAATATTGTTCAGGTTCTTAATTCCCAAATGATGTTTTTATGACTTTCTAATTATATATATATATAGATGTTTAGAAATAACAGTGTTTTTTTCCCTTCTAATTTTAGGTATTGAATTGTTCATTGTGGTCTATAGTTACGCCTATTGTCATCATGGGAAAGGCCAGTAAAATTCTTTTATGTGGCAGCACAGGTGTAGGAAAAACTGCCATTTTGGAACAACTTCTCTATGGCAATCATATTGTTGAATCGGTGAGTTGATGATAACTTTTTAACCCACTAACTGTCAAATAGGAAAATAAAACTTCCTATGGTGTCAGAATAATTTCCTCTGTTTTGATCAGAAAGATAGAATGCAAATGGGGAGATAAATCAAAGGGGAAAATTCAAGTAACCAGAAATTTTCTGAAAGACTGATAAATGTTCTATTCAAATGACCTTCCATGACTGAAGTACAAAGGCTTCTGTGGCCTTAACCTTCATGGGATAAGAAATATTCCACAGTTCAAGATCTGCCCAGAATAATGCAAAATTGAGGTGGACAACATATTGCAATTATATATGATTATGTATGGATGAGCAGCCAGGAAACTATATTGACAATTGGAGAATGATGTTGTTTTGTTTTGTTGAACACAAACCATTAATTTGACATGATTGTATTTCCTATGCTTGTCCTATTGTAGCCCACCTATCACACAATGGAGGACATTTACACAGCTGTCATTGAAACAGACCGTGGTGTAAAGGAGAAAGTGAGAATATTTGATCTCGGAACTTTGGTATGTTTTATGTTCTTCTTTTTTGTAATGTTAGTGGCTCAGTCTGCTATTCTCAAACAAATTTTAACCCTCTCAGACCGACCCCAATTGACCCATATTACCTGACCTCCCCATCAAAAGTATGCAAAATAGCATACGGGTCACTTATCTTATCTTCTTTCTTATCCAATTCCCTTTTACCATTACGGTGTAGGGCCAGCACTATGAGGCTGGATTTTTGTGGATCAAGATATTAAGCCAAGCAGGTGATCAACCCACTGTGACCTTTGTGGTATGATTTTATTTTGCCCGGATAGCGGCCTTGCGGCCTACTCTTATCAATTTTCAACTGCCAAGGGTTCTTTAACGTGCAGCTCCCCCAGTGGCGTCTTTCCTAGTGGTCTATGGGTGGCATCTAGTTACCTTTGATTTGTTTGGAGCCGTATGGTGGGCCCTGAAATGACCTACCTGTCGATAGAGCCCTAAAACAGCAAAAAACAAACAAACAAACAGCTTGTGAGCTTACTTACATACAGTCTGTTTTGGAGATGGAAAACTCACACTTAAAACCTCTCGCATTGAGAGAGAAACCTCTTGAAGGTCAAGTGAGACGACTGGTCTCAACAGCCGTGTCACGCATATGGTCTAGAAGAAGACCATCCTGAAATGTAACCCAAAGCTGGGAGGAAAACTTCAAAAACAAACATCCAGTCCCCTGAAGACAGATCTACTTTGACCATTTGATAGGGAGCAAACTGGGTGTAAATGCACTACCAAATCATGGTTGGCTGAGTCATTGCAATTGGAAGTAATGCCATTCATTCTTTATTAGTTAACTGATGAAAAGTTTAAATCTCTCATTTTTTTCTAGACAGAGACTACCCACTTAATACAATCATAAGATATTGTTTGTATTCCCTCTTGACTATCACAAGTCCCTGTACTCACTCTAGTGATGGTTCTGTATTATTTAGTATGTATGAACTGGGACATATGCCGTTGCTCGGAATGTCTCAGATGATGTGTAATTAACAGTTAACCAGTTTTAGCCAACCTATGTTTTGTAATAACATTGATGTCATATTCTAATGGAAACAAAATACATTCAAACATGTGGACTGCCACAGATAAAAGAGAATTCGGTTGAACCTGGTTTTAAAAATTAAAGTATAGCTAGATTATCACCAAAAAAATGCACTAACGTCGGATAATACTTTGATAGAATGAGGTTGCTCTGGGGAAAAATAGTAGATTGAATGAAAGAATGTAACCGTATCAAATTGTTCTTATAACAAAGTGGTGATTTTGTTGTTTTTGTGATATAAACATTTTTTAAATTTCAAATTTGAATGCCAGTAATGAGCAAGAGAAATTGAAAATACCTAAATACCTAAACATAGATTATAATAAGAGGGAAAAATGTGTGGACGGGATGAAAGAAAAGAGCATTAGAAAACATATATTATCTACTAAACAACAAACTGCAATAAATAAAAAACAGGAATGATGTGAACATGACGATTCTATTGGAAGCAAGAAAATGACACAGTATAGCATTGTATTTTTCACTCACAAAACTGACGTCATTTTACTATTCAAGAATGAAATTATCAAAAGTAAGGAAATCAAACACAAAGAGTGATAACGTCATTTTTCGATTATTCACTGCTAAACTAATGAGTGAATTGTCAGATATTGACAAAAAACGACCTCCTGAGACCACTAACAACCTTCAAAGTAAATTTCAATATGCCTATTGCGCAATCAGTGAGTAGCTGCATCCATTATACCCTATATCGTTATTCAAAAGTGTTCCGTTTGGCCATGATGCCCAGACAAACATTCAGAAAAGTTTAAATTTTGGTATGATTATTCTTTTTTCAATTACAAGTTTAAGTCATATGTTTTGGTGTAATAATATTTAGCAATTTTTTTTTCTCTCTTTTGTTGACAGGAAGGAAGTGATGATATACCCAAACATTACCTCAACTTTCCAGATGTAAGTTTGACAAAAAGAGAATGACATGTTAGGAAAAAACAACCAAAAACAAACAATTTTACTTGCCTTTAATTTAGGTATAGCACTGATATGCCAAAGTTCTTCATGCTTTATGTACTTAACAATATCTTTGTTTACTTCAGTATTCTTCTCAACTCCACTGTAAGCACAACATTCAGACACGATCGTTTGCTGCTTGTAACCAGGTACCCTCATTTACATCTGTTGGGTGAGGTTAGCAAAGCTAATGACACAACACTGAATGATCAGGAAACTGTTGCCCAGTGGTCACCCATTTAAGTGCTAACCAAGCCCACTGTTGCTTGACTTTGCTGACTGGTTCAACATGTTATCCCCTTGGCTGCCAGCACCTCTACAATATGCCAGGAAATTGGTGAAATGTCTATGTTTTATCAAGCTTTATCAAGTCACAAGTGCAAATGGTTGTCATTGCCTCTATCTGTTTTAGTTTTAGGCAATAAAGTATTCTCAATTTTGAGTGGCCATCCTGAGAAAGTGTGAACAGCTCAGGAAAAGTGGATTTGTTTTGTAGTTTTGCCAGAGTACTAGCCACTAATCTGTGTGGTTTTGAATGCAGAGGGGCGGTGCCCTGGGCAGACATGAAACTTTCACCTTATCACTCCCCAAGTCCTTGTCATGGATGATGGTACAGTAGACTACGCTTGAGTTGAAGTCGCTGAGTTGATTTTTTTCTTTGGAACAAGCATGAATTGGACTTTAGTTCTGATGTATTTTCAACACAAGCGTCGCAACTCATGAATTGAACTAGAGTTATACCCCTGATCATTCAATGTCTGTATAAAACTAAAACTAATGAGTTGAATTTTTTTTCCATTGTGATTCCAATATCACACTACTAACAATGCAAAAATAGGCGACACATTTGGATCACCTATTTTGTTATTTGGCCCAAGCATCTTTCTGACATACTTGGCATTTATAGGGATTAAACCCAAATCATTTCAGTTTTGGGGTACAATTTATGCATGATACAAATTGTCAACACTTAATGACTGTTGTAAGTCCAACGGTTGTGTTTGATTTTTTTCCCATTCCCCCAATGACATCAACTTAAGCGTAGTCAACTGTTCTACCATTCCCTCTTTCATGAAAAGTATTCAAAGTCTCTGGTGTATTTTTCCGGTAAGAACAATGTTATGCCTTGGTATCACAGAAAGAAAGGTTGTTAGTTTGTTGTGATCCTCGCAGCTTGCTGACATGAAAGGAATAGTTTAGACGATTGTGCGTGTTGAGAGTTTTGGGGCACTTTTGAAATAGATAAGTTGTTTCAGCGCCAAGTTATATTATTGTGTAGTTAAGGAATAAGTAGGGATTTAAAAGGTCTCTGCTATAATAATTGAAGCAGTACATTTTTTGGACTGGTATGTATGCATCACACTGTTAGACTATTTCAGACTTCTTCATCAACCTGTACCTTTGATTCTATTTTACAGGGTTTTGTTCTGGTGTATGATGTTACAAGTTTTGATTCTTTCAAACGGCTGGACAAACTCAGGAAAGACATAGAAAAACACAAAGATAAACGTGAGGTAGGAGCACTTATGCCAAAGGACTCTGTTTTTATGATTCTTCTTTAATTTCCCTGCTGAAGCGTCTTTCATCAGACCTGTAAATGTTCAGACAAGTGTCTGATTTCAGACCCCTACCACAAATCCTGTTTCATGCATTTCAGTTAGACTATTACCATTTCTACCGTTTGCCGAAAAATTCAGACAATTTTGGAAATGGTCATTTACAGGTTTGTTTTATTTTGATAGAGAACTTAACCCAAGTATGAAGATTATGAAATTTGGTCTTGTACTCGTGATTCTGTAGGAATTTATTACTCTTGTCAAAGAAGGACATAATTTTACTGCAGAAATGTGTCCTTAATGAAACCCCATATTTCCTCTGTTTTACATTGACAGAGTCACATCATAATGCTTGGAAATAAAAGTGAATTGAGTGACAGGAGACAAGTACAGTATGATATTGCCCTAGCCTGGGCTACAAAAGAGAAAGGTAACGCAATGGGGAAAAAATGCTTTACTTTATCTTATCCTGTTATCTGAAAATTATCATGCATTTGTCCTAAAAACATTTATTTTTTATTTATTATGTATTGATAGAAATCCAATTTTATGTCATGATTTCATTATGTAAAATAAACGACAAACATCGTAGAGTGTATCTCCACTAAAAACTTTCTTAAAGCCACTGACACAATGTGTTACGTGTTTGCTTGTTTGATCGAACCCCATTGATACCGCAAAGCAGTGTTAGGGCCAGTCCTATATTCAGCCACGAAAGGCACACAAGATAACCGCCATAAAGGTAGGTACCACAACCACCAAACACGACTGAACACAGCCGGAACATCTATGGATGAAGAATTTTAGACAAGCAGGTGATCAGACTACTCTTCTTAACTCTTTGCTGGCACCATGAGCAATACACTGAGCAGTAGTAATCAAAGACGGGCCTATAAACAAATTACTGTAGCCCTTGTGCATACCCCCTCAGATATTTATAAAAACTTGGAGGTTCTACCACTCTGGGCGTAAACTGTGTTACTTTCTTTCTTTCTTTCTTATCCAATTCCCTTTTACCATTACAGTGTAGGGCCAGCGCAATGAGTCTGGATTTATCTGGATCAAGATATTAAGCCAAGCAGGTGATCAACCCACTGTGATAAACTGTGTTACTAAGAAAGATAATTAGCATTATCTGATAGCGAGGGGTAAGAACTGCAATATAATACCATAGACAAGGTGGATCTACTCACTTATTGTTTTACCACCAGTTCTTTATATCAATAGCTG
>JARBEP010460594.1:0-10139 GCA_030265255.1 Tritonia festiva
AGTGGAACCCAACAAAAGCGGCTCCGAAGAAGAACCTGGCCCGAAGCCGACACGTTGCTGCTCTCCCATGTGGAAATACCTCAAGTGGCTCATGTGCCTTGGGTCTGACACCGACGGGGACCATTGATTGAAATCAACAATGCCTCGAATTTATCAACGAAAAACAGACCACGGACTTGTACCAGAGAACATCATACGGAAAGCAATCCAAAGGGTGATTGATTGCTGGGGAGCCTGCAAACCAGGTTGCTAAAGATATGGGAATACTTAGAACAGATATGGGAATACACTTAGAACCACCATTTGTCGCAAAGTGCACAGAGTGAGGCTATCAAATTGCAACAAAAACCGAAGAAAGAGGGCTTGCTAGATATTTGGACCAATGTTCAAAAATATTTTATGGACTAATAACCAGGGCTGCTAAGACTAAGAGACTGGCATATCAAACAGCAGTTGTTAATGGCAAAAAATACCCTGACAGTTGGGATTAATATTAAAAGGAAGCTGGAAAGGAATGGTTGATGGCATTTCTAAGACGGCATCCTGAGCTGTCCATTCAGCTACCAGAGGCCACATCTCTTGCAAGAGCAACTTTTTTGGCTATTTTATTAGATGTTAAGTTTATTTCCTTTTCTATCTAATTCAGGTGTCAAGATCTAACTTGAGACCAGAATCCTTGAAGAGGTATTTTGCAAACTTGAAGAACACAGTAGAAGGCGTAAATGCATCACACATTCTAAACTATGACGAAACAAACCTTGCGGATGAACCTGGGGTGAAAAAATGTGTTTTCAGGAGGGGTGTAAAATACCCAGAGAGGGTAATTAACTTTTCCCGAGGTAACATATCAATCATGTTCTCTGGCACAGCAGATGGAACACTTCTCCCTCTGTATATCATACACAAGGCTAAAAATGTGTATGAATCCTGGTGCAATGGAGGTCCTGTCGGAACAAGGTTCGGTAGAAGTAAAAGTGGCTGGATGGACGGAGCGAATTTCGGAGAGTGGTTCCGTACTATTGTCATTCCATGGGCAAGACGTCTTGAGGGTCCCAAAGTCGTCATAGGGGACAATCTCAGTTCGCACATGAATGACGAAGTTATAAAGAAATGTGAAGAAAATGACATTCGCTTTGTTTTGTTGCCCCCCAACAGCACCGACAAATGTCAACCTCTGGACGTCAGTTTTTTCGGACCAATGAAAAGGGAATGGCGTAAATCTATGGAACAGTTTAAACTGAAGAACCCTTCTTCCAAATCATTAGACAAATCCTTATTTCCTGCAATGCTCACAAAACTACTTGATAATCTTGGTATGAAGGTGAAAGCAAATCTGGTGTCTGGCTTTCGAGCCTGTGGCATTTATCCATGTGATGAAAGAGCAGTCCTCAAAAAGTTTCCAGAAGAAACTGCAAATGCTGATACCCCAAGACAATCCGTTTCTCCTGCTCTTCTGGAGTATCTTCAGAAGTATAAATACAACCCCGGAGCAGAGGACAAGCCTTGCAAGAGTAGTGGAAAATCTGTCACGTCAACAGCTCCAACAGAACCCACGTCTACTCACCCCCAACCTCCTCCTGTAATATCTAGCTGTTCAGAGGAAACACAAAGACCAGGATGCTCGTCTTGGGGACAGGCAATATGTGATGAAGCATCTGATTCAGACAATAGTTGTGAAGAAGAGATTGAGAGCAGCGATGATGAATGGCATCCGCCAATGATCAAGTCTCGAAAAATGACAATGTCTTCAAGGAATGTTTTTGAAGATTTTAGATAGATTTCAGCATCATCTTTGTCATTATATTATAATTCACTAATATCTGTTAGAAAAATTAGAAGCAGACTCCTTATTCAATGTTTATTTGTTACATACCCTAAAATAACAGTTTGGTGTTTTGGATAATTACGGTACCGTAAGGCTTTTTGTTTGATTATGTTGTCCATTGACGTACATTTTATGCCAATCATGGTTTCTTTTCTGTTTTCATGTTCATCATGAATAACTTTATCAAGCTTCAATCATTACTAAACTCAGTTATAGAATACCTTTATATCATGGTTATTATAACTATTAACATTACACGATATCTAAAAATAAAAAAATTGGTAAATTTCACATTAACGTTCTCTTAATGTTATAGTTATATTGTGCAAAGTCACCCCATTTTCTTATATTCCTAAAATCATCAATTTTATCATATTGTGTGAAAGTGTAATGTTACAATTGGACCTTTTTTGTTTCTAACCCAAACTTGGATCTCTGATAGGTGATAGTAACTTAAAATGCAATCGTTTAACACAAACATTTCAACATGAATTTCAAATGAATGTAAAATCTGTGCAAAGTCACCCCGGTTTACTAATAGTTTTGCCAATTGTCTGAGTTTCCTTGCGTCTTGTGTGAGAAGCTGAAATAGAAATCACATTGGTTAACCAACTATCCCAAGTCACATTGCTTTTGTTGATTGAACCAGTCATAAAGATCGATTGTTTTATCAATGTGATCAACGTCTTGGAAGAGAAAAGGTTTTCTTGAAATTAATCTTCTCATATCTTGAATGTGCGCTTGTAAATAGTTATGAAGTCCTTCCGGTGTCATAACATTATCTTGTTCCTTTTTCTTTCCCATCCTATCTCTCAATTTTATTTTAGGGGGTTGTGGAATATTTTTTTGGATAACTTGTTGAACAGCAGAATCCATTGCATTTGGCAAAATTGAAGTCTGCTCCTGTCTCCAACTATGCATGGCTAAAACTAAAAGGAGCTACACCAGCAAATATCACCATGGGAGCTTCTGGCATCTGGCCCCTGGACAGAAATATCTTTCCTGACTTTTTCATTGCACCATCGGATGTTACAGACCGCCCACAGAGACAGCTATTGCCAAGACATCGTCGGATGCTGCACACCACACAGCAGTCACTGGTTACTTTGCACCTGTGTTTTCTCATGTTTAATGTAAGGAGTAAATTATCATATTATCAGTAAATGAAAATGCTTTATAACAAATAATTCATTTTTTAGTTTTCTCTCCTGGGTGAATCTTCATATGAACAGTCAAGGTAGAACTTCTAGTAAATGCCTTATCACAAACAGTACATACGTATGGTCTTTCTCCTGTGTGAGTTCTCATGTGAGTTGTCAAAGTAGAACCTCTGGTAAATGCCTTGTCACAAACACTACACGTATGAGGTTTTTCTCCTGTGTGTTGTCTCATGTGTGTGGTAAGGTGAGAATTATTACCAAATGCCTTATCACAAACAGTGCATGAATACGGTTTTTCTCCTGTGTGCTGTCTCAAATGTGCTTTTAGAAGAGAATTAATAGCAAATGCCTTATCGCATACAGTACATTTATAATGTTTTTCTCCTGTGTGATTTCTTATGTGAATTGTTAGAGCAGATTCTCTGGAAAATGCCACATCACAAACGGTACATTTAAAAGGCTTTTCTCCTGTGTGAATTCTCCTGTGCTTTATGAGGTAAGAACTACAAGCAAATGCATTATCGCAAACAGTACATTTAAAAGGCTTTTCTCCTGTATGAATTCTCATGTGTGTGGTTAAGTGAGATTTAATACTAAAAGCTTTATTACAAACAGTACATTGAAAAGGTTTTTCTCCCGTGTGAGTTCTCATGTGAATTGTAAGGGTAGTACGCCTAGTAAATGCCCTATCACAAACAGAACATATGTGAGATTTTTCTCCAGTGTGAATTTTCATGTGTGCTGTAAGACTATATCTTTTTCTAAATGCCTGATCACAAACAGTACATTTATATGTTTTTTCTCCAGTGTGAACTTTCATTCGTTTTGTCAAGTTAAAAACTCTAGAAAATACCTTAGGGGAATTGGTACATTTATATGGTTTTTCTCCTGTATGAAACTTCATATGTATTAAAAGGGAAGATCTATAATTAAACGACTTATCACAAACAGTACATTTATAGTGTTTTTCACCAGTGTGAGTCCGCATGTGCATTATTAGGGTACACGCATACGTAAATGTCTTATCACAAACACAACATTTGTGTTTTTCTCCTGTGTAGCTTCTCATGTATGCTCGAAGTCTAAGACTAGATCTTTGTGTGAACAACTTACCACAAAAAGTGTGATTAAACCGTTTCTCAACATTTTTAATAGAACATTTCATAATGTTTTGATTTTCCCATCTGTCATCTTCATTGACTACATTACGTTCCAAACATGTTTTGGTTTCGTCTCTGGGTTGAAAACAATTTCTCCCTTCTGGACAGATTCTCATGTAACCATTTAGTGTGAAAGTTGACATATTTTCTGGAAGATGAAAAATAAATGGATAAAATTAAGCTATTTTGAATGTTGAATTTATCAATTTTGTAGACCTTGAGAAGGCCTTTGTTGATAGCATAGACAGAGAATAATTATGGAAAACACAAAAACCTTTATAGTGGAACCGCTTTGTGAAAGTGAACTCACAACTTCCATATAAAACCAGGAGTATGAAGTTGTACCCTGTCACCATTTTTATTCACAAATCCTCTACAATTCAGCGCAATGAGCACACTTGAACGAAACATCGCAATATAGTATAGTATAATGTTGGCAAGTTGTCTTGTTATTACCTCCTCTTTCCTCACATGGGATATTTTCACTTGGTTGTGCACTGCCTCTTTGCTATCACTCCCTTAGTTTATCTTATCATTACCGGGTACAGATCAAATTATATAACACTCACTGTGGAAAATCGTATTCCTTAATCTCTTCTTCTTCTTCCAGTGATTTGCAGTCTACCTCTGGTGTATTTTCGAAAATTTGTTTACAATTCCATTCCCAGTGACAGAACACAACAGACAGTAAATACGTTCATATCATGTTAGATGAATAATTTAAAAAAAAAAAAAAAAAAAAAAAAAAATATATATATAACGAAAGAAATGAATAAAATATAATAAAGATTAACTAGGGATGACTGTAATGGCAAGGCTGTCTTTGAATCCTTGTAAGTTTGTAGGAATGACCGCAGCGGCTGGTCATCTATTCCATAGGCGGAATAGGCGGATGACAGACGGAAAAGGAATGAGATTGTCAGTCAAATTATGGACCATCTTATACATCATGGTAATCTTAGCTCTCTTCATACGTTCTTCTAAAGTTGGCCACGGTAGTTTTTCCATTATCTTGCTTACACTGCTGGTGGTCCTAAAATCCTCTACTACAAATCGTGCCGCTTTTCTTTGTACCATTTCGAGTGTGGTGATGTTTTTCTGTGTTACTGGGTCCCAAATTATACTGGCGTACTCCATTATTGGGGGGTCCCAGTGGCGCAGAGGTACGGTTCTCGCCTCTGAAACAAAAGGTACCGGGTTCAATTCCCAGCAGCGACACTGTTGGGTATTTTTCTCCTTGAAACTCGGTGACAACCTATATACCACTCCCCTGATCCTATTCAGGTATGTGGGATCAAGAACCTAGTCCTATTGGAGACGGACGATGCAGTCATAGGTCCTGTGTGCACGTTGCGCAAAGTAAAGAACCCTTGGCTCTTAAAAATCGATAAGAGTAGGCTGCAAGGCCGTTGTACGGCCAAAATTAATTCCTACCATAAAGTCACAGTGGGTTGATCACCTGCTTGGCTTAATATCTTGATCCAGTGCTGGCCCTACACTGTAATGGTAAAAGTAAAAGGGAATTGAATAAGAAAGAAAGAGCTCCATTATTGGTCGAACTAAAGTTGTGTAGCACTCACTTTGCTTTAATATCAGATGGGCATGAACTGATGTTTCAGTATAGAAAAGCACTGATGTTGTTCGCCTTTTTATGGAATGACAGGTTGGTGAAAATGTTGAGTCCAAGATAGTTAGCTGATTTTACAGAAGCGAGCGTTGTTCAAAGTATGTTATAGTCGGTGATTATTGGCTTTCCCTTGTTGGTAACACGCAGAACCTCACACTTGTCAGGGTTAAATTGCATCAGCCGATTTTCTTCCCACAGCTGTAAATGGTCGAGATCTTTTTGGAGCAACATGGAAAATGTCTTGAGTTATGGATTTCTCAGTAAAGTAAACAATCATCTGCAAATAGTCGGGCTTTTGATGTAACTAGCTATGGGAGGTCGTTTATATAAGGAAGAGCAACGGTCCCATCACTGTTCCTTGGGGGACTCCAGATGTTACATTTGATGACCTTGACGTCTATCCATCTAACACAACTTTCTGTGTCTGGTCATGCAAAAAGCTATCAATCCAATGCAGTATGTTTCTTTGTATACCATAATGTTGGCATTTAACAAGTAGACGCCAATGTGGGACTTTATTGAAGGCTTTGGAAAAATCTAACAGCACACAATCTATTTGGTTCCCAGCATTGAGGCCATCAGCAAGCTCTTGGATGGTAATAATGAGCTGACTTTCACATGATCTCCTTTTTCTAAATCCGTGCTGATACTGATAGTCAGATAGAATATTATTAGCCTCCAGGTGATTTATAATATTGCTCTGAATCATATGCTCCATGATCTTACAGCATATGCATGTTAACGACATCGGTCTATAATTTGATGTTTTTACCCTGTCCCCTTCCTTAAAAAGTGGTGTTATCAATGCTTCCCCAGGAATAATTTGATCTGATCAGGACCTGTTGCTTTTACCGCATATGCATGTCAACAACACCAGTCTATAATTGGATGCTTTGCCCCTGTCCCCTTTCTTAACTCATTCGCCACTAAATCGCCTTGCGTCGCCTGCAGAAAAATCAAACCTGCTCACTAAATCACCCAAAGTCGCCCGTGGACACGTCTACGTTATTTCGTTTTCGACAGTGTCCGGTTTCGGTTTCTATATAAATGGAAATCATTGTCTAACCCGGAAACGAATATGACTATGCGCACAAGGAGACACATCCCTTTGTCTGGGGATTTGAATTGTCTTGATCTTCTCATTGAGATATCGACTTGTGAACACGCTGTTTTATTTTTCGCTGTGATTTCCATTTTGAAACAACAATGGAGAACGGGTGTGATTTCTTTCATGGATGTACCAGAGAATTCTTTTCGACAAGTTGCTTACTGGGATTCTTTACCACAACGAATTGGTAAATAAACGCCCATTGTTGCGTCCTTTTTTTTTTCCTCCCTTTTTCATGTTTAGTTCCTTTCCTGTCAATTGCTTTCTCTTCCTACTTTTCTTTTCTTCTTTTGTTTTGTTTTGATGTTCTGTGATGGAATGTATTTTCCATTGCTTTCTCTAACGTCATTCCTACTTTACCTTTCTATTTTTTTGTTGTGATAAAATTTTTATTTTTTACGATTTTTTAAAAATACATCATCCTCTAAATTTGGAAGAGTCATTTCCCTTCCCTTACTCAGTGAGACCCATTGTTTATCTTGGCGTCAGACCGCTAGCTCCCTCAATTTTTTCTCTGGAATAATTTGATCTGATCAGGACCAGTTGCTTTACCTTTAACCCCTCCTAAAATATTTTCTGGCAGGAACACATCGAAATGTCAAAGTGTGGACAGAAGTACAGAGTTGCCGAAAAAGCTGGAGGATTTTCTCAAGAGCTGAATTTCCAGCTTTAGCGGAAACAGAACACCCCGGAAACTTTTGTATACACCCCGGGGGAAATATCATCAAATGGAAATAATCTTGATGAAGTTGATTCATTTACACACCTAGAAAAGTATCACAGACAGGAACAGAGGCATTAAAGCCAATAAAAAATATCTAAAGAAACAACTGCCCTACATACAGAAAGTGTGGAAAGCAAGGTAATTTTCTTAAAATGAAAGTGTGCCAGATTTGACTTCAGATGGTGTCACCAAAGATGTTATTCTTTTCATTGCGTGAATACATTAGAAGAGGTTTAAAAATAAAAAGACTCAACAAAAGCAACGACTCGTGAAATGAGAGTGTCAAACACCACATTGGGAATTACAACCTGATGTAAATTGATAATGGGGAGAAGAATACAGTTAGAACGCTATCTGAATTCCTATTTTGTAAAGAGATAAAATATAGTAAAGAGTAACTGAGAAATCAAAGATAATTGGCACCTTCTTTTCCAATTATGAAAAATACTTACTTAATTCAGAATGCTCCCCCATTTCTTCACTCCTATGACCTGGGAAGCCTCTACACTCTTGTAAATTTTCCTGAAAAACAAACAAGTTTAGGATGAGTAAGTCTTTGTGAGTTTATATCATAGAAGAGAGACTAGGAATTATAGCCAGAAACAATTAACCCACAGGTACGAAGATCAATCAACTGAACACTTGGTAATAAAAAAAGCCATTGCAAATTACTCAGCTATTATAATAAGTGGCAGAATTACATTTTTGCCTCACTCTCCCCATAGCAAAATTAAAGAGTAGTAGAAAACTAATTCCAATACCTGTTGACTTGGAAAAAAGTCTGTTGACATTTGATGACGAGACATTTGATTTTCATCTGCATTCGTTGCTTGACCAGGTCCATTGAATGAAATATCCGCTTCATCTCTTTCCAGTTTTATTTCATGACAGTAATTGGATGTTGCTTGGTTGTCCCTCTTGTTAGCTTTCATTGGATGACAGACATCAGATTCATATCCATTCTCACCATCACTTTCGACTTTCATGCGATAACTGTCAGTGAAAAGAGTACTATTTGTGGTTACTTGTACGTTACTTTCAGATTTATTCCATTTGGAATCATCAACCAAGAAATTGACGTTCTCGTTTCTTTCTACTTTAACACTTTTCATCTGATTTGAATCAATATCCGGCTTGCAAACTTTCTTATTGTTTTTCATTTGTCCCTGAACAGGATCCTCAGACAAACTACTTCCACTGCATTTACATCCTTCCGTGTTAACTCTATCATTTAAATTTTGCACATTGAAGGCATTGATTTGATCAATGACTACTTGTTTCCTCTCAGATGATCCTTGGGCTGTAGCTTGAAGAAAAGCCTCATTCACAAACAACATCTTGGGAACTGGTTCCTTATCTTCCTCCATCTTGGTCACAAACTTTGCAACAAATTCACAGGCAGATCATTTCTGGGGGAAAAAAATATATTATAAAATCTTCATTAACAAAATCTGGGAGTTCAAACCGGTATGGACTGTAAAAAATATTACAAAGATACTCGATAGTTGCCTGCACCAGGTACTGAATGATCTCTTCAACACCATCAATCTAAATTTGTGTCCCAAAGAAACAAATCACAAAGTAAAAAAATAAGACCAATTGATAAATATGCAGAGGAGCATTGTGATACAAGATTCTAACTATTTTCAGAGTTCATTTCAAGTTTTACTTACAATGTTGATGTAACTCTCTAAACCCATTGAGGGTAGACGTGTGCTGTGACTGCCAATAGAGGGGAGAAAAAACACTGCCAGTTAGAACATTCTTTTTAGCTTTGGCTGGTAGCCTAACAGGAGGCTGTTGTTTACGAACATAAAGTTAGTCTCAGGCCTTTTTCCCCCTGACATCTTTTTGTCCTCCGTAAAAAGGGAGTGTTATGTCTTAAAGTTAAAGGGAGTGTTTATAGACTAGTTTTAAAAGACTGCCTTCCGCGAAGGGAGTGTTTCTTTCCGGGCAGTGTTTTTTCCCCCTCTACCAGCCAGGGGTGTCAGAGTTCCCCAGTGTCATGATAGCAGCACACGTCTCCCGTTGCTAAGGTTTTTTCATGAATTGCTTTGCCAGTACTCAGCCTTTCAGAGGACTTTTAAGCTAAAATAAGGGTCTTATACTATAAATAGTAAAAACTTTATATCTTCTAAATTATCGAACAGATTCGGATGAAATTTTCAAGATGTGTCCATGAGTGAATGAAGATTATAAAAATGTAACTCGTTTATGCAAATTAGTGGCCATCTTGGATTTTGGAATTAGCAGAAAATATAAGGGTAATTTGCTATAATCAACAATCAACAATTATGTCATAGAAAATGGTTTGAAAGAATGCAGTTTGGATAATAAGAAGAATAAGTTTATATGTTGAAATCTAATCCATTTAGATGCCTGTAATGTGTTTTTACCCTTCAAAAAATAACATGAGAAGAACACTATAAAAAGATGAATCATTACAAAAACTGCCTTTTGTTTACTCACTTTATTGGACTTCTTGGTTGTATTTAAAAAATCTATGGGCTGAAAGTCACTTGTCTACATTCTGAA
>JARBEP010461705.1:0-10134 GCA_030265255.1 Tritonia festiva
AAGTGGAGATAAAACAATTGGTTAAGTCTATCCAATGGTAGAAATAGACGGGGAAAGGATAATTGCGCATGTATGAGAGGTATTCCGCGGAAAATTAATTGATTAATATTCTAAAAGAATTTTTTTTTCGCGAGTCTGTACGATTGATGGATACGCACGATGAGGGGCTCATTCACTCTATACTTTGTCATTACCTCTAAATTATCTCCTGTATGTTAACTCTGACTGCAGTGAGTGGGGAGACAGGAAAAATAGCTAATAGCCATGGCTTAGCCGTAAGGGCTTTTGATAATCACGGAGCATGGTGTCTGACACATGCAGATTTATTTTGGTTTATTTATTTATTTTGATAAAGCAGAAAAGTATGTCCTTAAGAATAAGAGCCTTTAACTTTATTAGGATCATAGTCATAGGGCCGGAGCTAAAAACCCGGCTTCCGTAGCATGAAGCAGACAAGTGACACTTTGTCACTTTCTGGATGGCATGCTAGTCTATCGCAGAATACTTTCCCCAGACTCGTTTGAGAATTTCTACACCTGGGTCTAGTGAGGCAAACAAACAGTAAAATTTCTTATTTTTAACAAACTAAACCATAAAATCTAAATTTATAGACCAATTATGAAAAAAAAAAGTCTGCAAAAAGCTATTTTTATTCTCCCCATCGATTATCTATTGCTTTTTGTCATGTTCACCATGAGTCTGCTTTAAATGCAGGTTTTCCCATTTCAAGCAACACTACACCTCGGTTTGTCTGATCTTGATATTTTTTTCAATTGTGACCTGGAAAAAAGTTTTAAAAACTTTGCACCCATAGGGCGCAAAATTCTTTCTTTCTTTATCGATAACCTTTTAGTACCTTACGGTGTAAGGTGGCGCAAAATTGATTGCCTGAATAAACATATTGCAATTGCTTACTATCTTTGTAAAGTAACATATAAGCACTTCTCTTTTTGGTGTATTTTACATTCCTCTTAATACCCTGTTGCGCTTCTAATGTTTAGCTGATAAAAACAGTTTCGTTTGCAGTCACTGTCTGTGTATCAAGGGCTAATCAAGTATAATTATCTTACAAGACTACACTTGCCAGTGTGCTCCCAAGCCTACAGTGTGACTATTGGCTTTTTTCAATTATATGTCGAGAAACAAGCTTGACATTTCATTCCAGTTGATCACGCGGCCGCTGTTTTTACACAATTTTGTTTTCGTTTCACTTTTGAATTTTCAGGTAAGTGATTTATTTTTTTAAATTTCTATTATAGTATGATGTGTTTTAATTTACTCTAATTTTACCAGCATTGATTGGAAATGATCCTCACCTTAGTCAATTGTAATTGCCATAATACAGGAATGTGTGTAACTGTAATAGTTAGGGTCACGTTGAAGTTGACACATGATCACCCTGCAGTCGTGGTGTCCACTACAGGGGCAAGCACACAAGATGAAGATGGGAGGCCAGTGTTTATTAGAGTGATAGGGGTGATTTAGAATCATGGTTGAACACAACCTTGATTGAGGTACAGAGTTCTAATAAATCTATGCTGAAGAGTGAGGACATTTTTCTCTAGATTAGTAAATTAAAGCTACTATAAATATAAAGCAATGCATGCTGTCTTTTGCTATTAAAATACATGTTATTATAATATTATTTATAGCTGTTTTGATCAATTTCCCAGATTCCCAGTTATCATGGAAAATAACAAGAGAGTTCCGAAGAAGACTCAGTCATCGATGAAAATGCTATAGAGAAGAAAGGAGAGCAGCTCAAGAGTGTGGAATAAGACACATTTTGTGGCAAGATCTTAACCCCAGTACTGCATTCACTCTCGTTTAGTCCTCACTTTCGTCGATCGATTATTATTTTCCAGTTATTTAGAATTAGACTTAGACTCATAAAGTAATGAAAAGTATTTTTGATTTTTATCAATTTTTTGTTCAAATATAGTTTGTAACATAGTGCTAATTGAATCAGCACAAAGACACATTGCGCTTGATTGTATGGATACCAGTGTTCTCAAATCCCTTTCGATTTTTTTTCGATCTGCACACTCCACACTGAGTGGGGATCATTATTATGGGACCCGTTGTCAGCGTAGTGAACGGAAAGGCGTTATCAGGGAACATAAATACGGGAACAGCGGGTGTAAACTTAGTGTCAAAGGTGTTGAAGAATATCAGATTTAAGAATTTTAAAGAATATTTAAATATTGTGGTAGGGTAGATTGAAATATTACGGTGACTGTGGGATGGATGGCAGATTGATTATGATGATGTGAAGGAAATGAAAATGGTCTAGAGGAGAACTCACAAATTGGTATAACATTCTACTTGTTCAAAGGTTCAGTGATACACAGACAGTCTGGAATAAACATACTCTGGGGCAATGTTCTTTTGTTGACTGAATTCTTTTCGTTCCTCATTGTTTTAGTTTCGCTCATATCTTTTTAACAACTTGATACCATCAATGGCTATTTTTTTTACTGCAATGTTTGGAAATGATATCAATTTTGACTAAGAGTGCAACTTATGATAAAACATGCAGCCCATTTTTTGCAGCCATTGTGGAGGATCACAGACTTCATCAACGGTCATTGAGATTACTTTAATCTAATCAGCAGAGGAGATAGAAGATTAAAGCTCAGGAATCATTTTTTTTAGTTTTTAGGGATGGCCATAGTTAATTGAAATTCACATAAAAAGTTTTGCCTTTTGAGGATACCTCAACATTGGCCATAAACTACAATCATGTGCGAGTTGGATTCTATCAACAATATATTGAAATTACAAAGTCGCCAACTGCAATTTTCTTCACAAAGGCACAAATGATATTCTATCAATTCAATGTCTCATTGTTTATCTCACTCTATCATACTCTGTGCAATCAAATTATGAATTTTGGGGTTATTCGCATATTTTCATTTAAGTTGCAAGACACAGCAAATTAATATATGTTTTTGACAGGATATATAAAGTGTTAAAGATAGGAATAATGATACCTATTTGGTGCATCCTTGCAGAACATTTTCTCTGGAGTGTTCAGTGCTCAAATTGAGGTAACACACTTGTGTTTGTGGTAAGGGGGAAGGGGCTTTGGGTATCAGATCAATGGAATTAGTAGATATCAACCTGTGGGAGGGGATCAGGGTTGGAGCTTGACTATTGACGCTTGCAATGCAATGATGATGTGATGTCATTTGTACTCTCAATAGTAAATCAGTTGTCAAGAGAGAAACAGATTCTGTTTTCATCTTCCATTTTGTAAGTGACGAAATTTTCAGCATATCTGTGTATATATATATATTGTATAGAAATGATTACTCTCTTGTGTGTTTGCATTTTAGGCGTGTCCATAGTTTTCTTGATTTCTTTTCTAATTTAAGTTTTAGTTGTCAATTGTTTACACCTTTTCATCTGCATTCTTTTTGTGGAGACATTCTTTTATGGATTATCCCTAAGTTTCTTATGCTGTGCTGGGTTTCAAGTTAAAAAATAAAATGTGTTGTGAATCCACTCCAAATTCTCCAGAGTCTACACAGGAGTATGTGAGTGGTAAACCAAAGAATGTCAAAGTAGATGTTTTTGTTCAGAAAAGTGTTTTCTTTTTTTATACATTGATTTTGATTCTTTATTCCAGATGTGTTTACATTAGCAATTGAGAATGCTATCTTTGTGTCAATTTTTTCTTTACCACTCAAAAAGTATGAAGTATATTGAATGTTGTCAACTTGATTTTGTATTGTTCTTTTTTCAAGGAATGTTTTAATTTTAAGGCTAATTTATTTGCATTCAACTTAAAGTTGTTTTAAAAGATATTTTCTAGTGTCAACTTGAAATCAAAGTGAACTTTTAGCTGTCTGGCATGATTTAACGAATTTGATTATTGGCACTTTATGTCTGCTCCGAGCTCGTGTAGAATATGAAACAATATAGTATGAAAAGTTGGGGGGGGGGGGGGTTTCTTTTGTCTTCTTGGTATTGTAAGATCAGATATATGGCTTTGAGATTTCATTTGCATTCAGAAAAACCCTTTCATTTATGTTGTGTCTGCAAGGATTCATTCCAAGTAATTTGCCATGGTGAATGCAATTGGCACAGATTCTCAGTTTATTATGAATATGAACCGTGACCAATACTTCTCTGTGGTCATAGAACAAAGCTATATTTGCAAAATCACTGGCATTGGCATGCCTACTTGCATTGGTTACAGGGCCGAAATCGTAGGAAATTTGTTCACCATTTTCTATGCTCCACACTCCACAGTTAGTTCAGCCATGTGAGACACTGTTTAACACAGTATCACACATGGTATTGTACAGGGCACAGCTGTGCTTGCCTTTGGAGGTTTAGGGAGGAGATAATTGTCTGTCAGAAGTTGAGTTTAGCTTATTGGAGTATGGATCAGGCTCATCTAAAACTAATGGATCAGGCTCATCTAAAACTAATGGACCAGGCTCATCTAAAACTAATGGACCAGGCTCATCTAAAACTAATGGACCAGGCTCATCTAAAACTAATGGACCACCTGAGATTGTGTATTTGATATAATATATGGTAGTGACTAATTAGCTCAGTTGGTTAGAGCATGAGCTCTGGCTAGGCGGTGTTGTCATTCTCCGTGGTGTAGGCTCGATTCCTACTGTCGACATTCCACTTTTCTTCTTCTATGGCTGTTGTTGCATATTCTTCTGGCACTTTCTTCACATTTTCCATCCTTTCGTGGTCAATTAAAGGAAGGAGGGGTGTAGCAGCGCTTAAGGAGTAGGATCTTGACAAAGACGGGAATTGCAGGTCAGGTCGAGACATTTTGGATCAATTTAATATTATTGTCTTCAAAGGGCTTTGATTATGTTTCATACAGGGTAAGGCTAAGGTGCTCTATTTAAAAAAAAGTATATATTGTTATGTAGTAGTGCTGGTAGTGAAGACTATAAAACACGATGCTCTGAACAATTGGGATAGACGATAGAATTTTGGAGGTTGCTTTAACATTTAAAGTGAGATTCGAAACCAGAGATGTGGACACAGCAGGCTGGCCGATATGTGGAAAAGGGGAAAGCACTCACTTTTGTAATCATGGTAAAAGCTGAGAAGGGCTGAGGTTTGGTATAGTTGTATAGCGATAACGATCATTTAATTTGACAAGACACCGTAAGACACCTTGGAAACATTCCAGGTAAACCTTGTCTTGACTGATAATAATTAAGTCAAACACAATTCTTCATTGTAATTGTAATAGAATAATGAGAGAGAAAGAGACTTTGGGCTTTGCTCGGAAGAAATCATTTCCTTGTATGGGTGAAACATTGATCTCAGTTAATGTATTTTGTGTTTAAAGTATCCTCTAGTCTTTTAAAGTATCCTCTAGTCTTGAAAAGGGGTGTCTTCCTCGCTGTCTTCATTTTGATAGTAGTGACATAGTAGAGTCCCTTTGATCCACCACATTATGTCCTCCCTTTTCCCCCTCATCATATTCCTAACTACCGGCTGTGAACAGTGGAGGAACACACGTGATGGCTCACGCTTCGCATCGGTGCTGTGTCGACCTCAGTTAATGCATTAAAACATTATCCTCTAGTCTTGGAAAAGGGCATATGCCTAGCTGTCTCCATTTCGATAGTAGAGTCTCTTTGATCCACATGTCTTTTCCCCTACTTTTTCTTTTTTCTTTTACCGGCATTGTGATGAGTGGAGGAACACACTTGATGGCTCACACCGGTGCTGTACCTATCGATCCAATTCCATTCCATTCCACCTCCGCCCCTCCCTCTCCCTGGTCGTCTCCCTATTCCTGACGCAGCCCCTCGTCCTGTCTAGTGCGATATTGATTGATCTTGGTCTGTATTGTGTGTAGTCACGACAAAGATTCTGCCGTTTCATCCAATGTCCTAGGATATCACTACCACCTCGTGCCGGATTTATTGTCTTCTTGTAACATCCAAGCATTGTATTTTTCTTTAAAATCACTGACGTTCGGAACTACGAACTTGACCTTGGTAAGGTTATGGGAATTGATTTTAAGTAAATTGGGTTAGTTTCCTCTGTTTCGAACGGATGTAGAACGAGTTTCGATTGAAATTTCGATCTGATTAATCTGGCCATGGTGGTGGTGATTTTTTTAGGTTTTGCCTGGACATTAATATGATTACGTTGTGATGTACTTTTAGGCCTTACTTTGGTTGAAGGAGATAAACCTGTAGGTCAGTGTGATCGAAATGTATTATATCTTCTTGTGTGTGTGGGAACAAAAAAAAAGAGGGGGGGGGGGGGGTGAGATGAAAGTGGCCGGCCTTTGAAAGTCGATACGTTTTAATGGGAGTCCCGAAATAGGATCCTTAATCCAAGATCCCAGTATATCGCTCTCAACATCTTCACCGCTTAGTTATTTTTGCGCCGTGAACAGCCGAAGCGTATTATTATCGTCATTCATTTGTTGTATTATTCACCGACGCATCGCGACTGTCGCCTTGTTTTATCCTGTACTGTTTTCACGCGACATTGGATCTTTGACATGATCTTCGTTTGACTTCTCCACTTGAAGGTTTAGAGAAAAACTGAACAAACGTTGTCTCAGTGTGAATATTGTTTGATGTATGTTTTGGTCAGGCCTACACTTCCTAATTGAATTCAAAATAAAACATTATTATAAGTAGAAAACGCTCGTTTCTACGAACGGAATGATAATTAGCATTGAAGAGACCGTGGACAACACACGAAAAGTACCTTACAGGTGATCTGTGTTTTCTACTTCTACTACTACTAGCTAGAGTGTTCACACTACACTATTATTAAAACCACCCGCCCCGCACTGAGGCTAAAAACGCGGATTCATAGTTGGATGATTTGAGTTTGGTTATGTCTATCTTTTTAAAAGGTTTAAATTGAAATTTTAGATAAAATATTGCGGGTCATTTTCTATTTTTATATTATTCCCAGGCATTACAATAAATCGAGTTCTATGCGACGAGCATGCTTTATGAATTTTAGAGCCCTCGATCCGAGAGAAAAAAAACCCTTTGAAAACAGTACTTTCAACGTTAGCGCCATTATAGCCTGATGCTACATCGTTAAGACTCACGAGGTTGTCCTCTTAATGAGTACAATGGTTGTAACATGCGAAACTGTATTATTACTCTGATCTAAAAATTGAACTAAAATTGAACTTGAATTTTTTTAATTTTCTAATTACCCAAAAGCTTTTTTTTTCATGCTTGATACAGAGGTCGGTGACTAAGGATTTACCGCTGCTACTTGTTAACCGACCGTATGGGTATTTCCCGAGTCGAGACTTTATCTCTATTGTGCCGAATGCTACTTTAATTTTAGCCGTGGTTTTCATGTGAAATTATAGGTTTATAGTCTTTGCCATTCTTTCAGTATTCAGCAGCGTGTTTTAGTGTACCTAGTAGTACTAGTATATAACAATCCCCGCCTCAATCCATCATGCGTATCTTCAGGGATCTGTAGTTCACTATGCGTTGAAATCTTTTTAAAGTGAAGTCATTAAGATTTGGACTAAGGGTAATTAAAGATAATGTGTGTAGTGTTTTCTTTATTGTTGTGGGTTTGTTTTGTTATTTCATACCATTTTTACTCTTTGAATCACATATATGTTGTTATTTTTAGTCTTATAATTATCATACCACGATATTTTTTATCCCAATCGTCGTTGTTGTATGGTTTTTTTTGTTACCACGCCTGTTGTTTTCAATTAATTTTGTTATTCATGTGTGACACCTGTGTTTCCTATTTCACCCCTTTACTACCACTACAGTACCACTCTTTGGTCCCCTGTTATTTTGTGGACAAATGAATAAATTGTATAATAAAGCGCCTTATGAAGTGTATTTTCTTATCTGACTTGTACTGTTTGTCTGCATGGCAAGACCTGTTCATTTAAACCGTGTTGTCAACCTTGTCTGTTATTTCAATTATTTTTGGCAACTTTAGTTTTTTACGCCTGTTATTTCAACTCTTTTATTGTTGATGTCATTGGAGCACACATTGTCTTTAGTGTATCACATGATATATTATTTCAACTTGTACAATTTTTATCACATCTATTATTTCCACTCGATCCTATTGACATTTTTGTGTCACACCTTTTATTTCAACGGGGAGTACCATTTTTACCTGTTATTTTAACTGGTATTGCCATTTTTACCCGTTATTTTAACTGGTATTGCCATTTTTACCTGTTATTTTAACTGGTATTGTCATTTTTACCTGTTATTTTAACTGGTATTGCAATTTTTACCTGTTATTTTAACTGGTATTGCAATTTTTACCCGTTATTTTAACTGGTATTGCCATTTTACCTGTTATTTTAACTGGTATTGTCATTTTTGTATCACAGAGCAGTCGTTTCAACTTATTTAATGTACTGACTTCACTCCCCTCAGAAATTTTGTCCTGAAAATTGTGACCTTGATACACAAAAATGTAAAAAAAGAAATACTGGGACTACTGATGACCTAAGGAAAACGGTTCAGTTCACAGCATCCGCTGGAATTGTCGAACGCAAAGAATAACTCTTATTTTGTTTCCTTATGTATATCTCACCTGACATAATAGTTATTTCAACTCTTATTCTCATCCCTATATCTCAACTATAATTATTTCAACGGTATTGTCATTATTGCATCCCGCCTGATAATTCGTCTCTTTTCGTCATGCAGGTACTAAGCCAGGGAAACACGCCAGAGACCCTTCGTCTGAGGAGGGCGACGGGGGTGAAGATGCTCCGAACCCTAGGAAATCCCCCAAAAGCGTAGGAGGGGGTAAGAAGAAAACCAAACCCAGCCGCAAGTCTTCTTCAGGGGAGGATCCTGCTACCTCTCCGAAACGTGTTGCCACACAAACTGACTCGGGTCTAGAAGGATCGCTGTCATCGTCTTCTGCTGGGAAGGAAAATATCGGGAAAGGAGACGATAATTCTGACATTTCCAGCACTCCCGTGAAAAAGAGTGAGGTTGGTGGTGGAGTTGGAGAAGTAGAGGAGCAGGTTATACTGCCCAGCCATTTGTCTCCTGTGAGGATGGAGCCGAGGGAGATGGAACCCTTGACCCCGCTGGTCATCAACGACAACCAGGACGTGTCCATGAGACACCCACAGGCAACCTCCACACCAGCGGCCAATGGTCAAGTGGTCAATTCGCCTTTCGGTGAGTAGTCATACCTGCCAAGTCCTGATTTTAAGTTGTTTGTCCTCGTTTTTTGAAAGTCATCAAATTGCCCTGTATTTGCTGCTTTCGTTGAATTATTCTGTTTTCCACAATATTTCCCCCTCTTTCTCTATATTACCGTCTTGTTTTTCTGTAGTCTTGTCCTGTCTTTACTTTGGGTTGGGTTGGCAGGCCTGAGTTGAAGTAGTGGTCAAAATGACACACTGTCGTATAGTACACAGACAATTGCCTGTCACTGCCATACGACGTGGGACATTCATGTAGTGAACCAGTATGTAGGTAGGTACGACGACTTGTGTGTCGTGCTCTATCGAGTGCAGTGGTTAACTGCATTCATGCTGACCAGGCAGCATTCTGTTATATGAGACTGGTGGGTCACCAGGAGGGCAATGTTATTAACTTAGCGGTTTTTTTGTTTTTTTGTTGTTGGATTATTTATCGATTTATTTTACCATGTGATAATTGTCTTTAGGAGGACTCCTCCCACCCTGCCATTTCCCGGGGTGTCTGTAGCAGCGCTGTTATGGTTAAGTCACTTGCTTCTCGATGTGAAAGTCTGAGGTTCGAATCCTTGTCTTGTACTTGTACATTATAATTATAATTTTTTTTAATGGCTCTGGCCTGCCCAGGATATTCTTAAAGTTCTGTTGCCACGCCTTTACTTTGATATTATTACCTTTCTGATTGAAAAGGCGGTATAGCTAGCAGCTAGAACTGCTATTCTCTGCTCTTTTGCTCTTTTCGAGTTTTGCTCGATCTTTCATTTGTAGTGGAATTGTGTATTTAGTATTAAAGTACCCAGTCACTTTTAGTATTGAATTTGGTCTGTATGTTGGTCATACCTTCTTCTATTGTATTTGTTTTGTTACTCTGAGGAAACAAATACACACACACACACACACACACACACACACACACACACACACACACACACACACACACACACACACACACA
>JARBEP010462815.1:0-5000 GCA_030265255.1 Tritonia festiva
CTGTCTGTCTGTCTGTCCGTACGTATGTATGTAAAATCCCTTCGAAAATAATTGACAAACTATTTACTTCCAACTTTCATCTAAAGTTTGTTTTATTTTACTTTTCATTACACGAACGATCCCCGACCGATGCGACCGCGAGCGTCGTCGCCGAGAACACCGCCCCGCCGTCGGGTGTCCGTACTTGCTGACTTCTCAACTGTACAACGCAGCTGTCTGTCTGTCTGTCTGTCTGTCCGTACGTATGTAATCTTCGAAAATAATTCACAAACGATTTACTTCCAACTGTCGCCAATTGCTTTGTGAAACAAAGCTTCAACTTAACATCTAAAGTTTGTTTTTTTTTTTTTTCTTTTTTTACTTTTCATTACACGAACGATCCCCGACCGATGCCGCCGAAGTATTTTTTTAATTTATTATTAGCGTATACAAACTTACATTCACTAATCTGTCTATCTTCTATATTCTACATATATATTCTATATTCTATATATATATAAAATTACTTGTCCTCACTGACTGAGGTAAGAGCGCACGCACAGCCGCAGTAACCGCTGTACCGCGTAGAAAAGTGAAATTTGGACAGATGTTTACTTTCGTTATCTGGACATCCACTAAGAAGGGATTTTGAAAAATTTCAACCGTAAAGGGGTGAAAGTCGCCACCGACTCTCGAATAGACTCTTAAAAATATTTCATTGAACACATGTGTCGTGGTTTATTAGAATTCACCCCTAAATAAGCAAGCGAAGCTGCGCGCGTCCGCTAGTAATATTATTATATTACGATCTAGCCGACCGAGAAGTTCGTACTAATAGTAGTAGTAGTATTTTTATTTTGACCTACTCACATAATCACACAATACGCTACGCTAAGATTGCGTCCATCGGCACTTTTTCTTATTATTGTCTCTATTTAAGGGTAATTGCACTTGCCGTTAATGTGTTTTTGGTGGTGGTGGTGGTGGCGGTGGTGGTGGCGGCGGTGGTGGCGGTGGTGGTGGTGGTGGTCGCGGTGGTGGTGGTGGCGGTGGTGGTGGTGGTGGTGGTGGTGGTGGTGGTGGTGGTGGTGGTGGTGGTGCTCCTGGTCACGGTGTTCACTCCCCATCAACTCTCATTCACCATTCCACCCGGCCGGCCGTCCGTCTGACTGTCGGTACGTCCCGAGTGTCGCGACCGTCGTTCTGTCTATATGTGGGGTGTCGACGAGCCAAACGTAAATGAGCGTAGTCGACCCCCCCGTCACCGCGGTGGTTTTGTCGCGTAGTATCCGTATTCGTATGTCACTAAAACAAACGCGTACACACTACACACATACCGCCGCACAATATTGTACAGTGTCGGTCGACGGACGCGCGCGTGCGGTTATGTTTTTGTTGTGCTCGGTGGGGGCTGCTCTCTCTTCTTGTGTGCTCTTTTCTCATCAATCAATTTGTGTGGGATTAGTAGTCACAGTTTTGCGAGTCTGTCTCTCCTTGCGCGCCTCAAACGCCGCACGATTTGCGTTGTTCGTATTTCAACTTTTGATACATCGTTCTCGTGTATTAATGTTGTTCAGCGATCGTTCTAATTACATTGTGCGCGCCCTTTGCGGCGACGTTTCCTTTAAAATTGGCCACGATCTCTCCAACACCGGGCGTTGATTTGTTGTATGCACATACATACATGCATGTTCACGCTCATGTTAAACGAGATTATGAGAGTGTGTTGCGTGCGTTTTTTGCGACCGTTGTCGCTGCGCACGCATGAAAGATCTCGTCGTAGAACGTTCAGTACTGCGACCGAGCACACCGCTTTCGTCTTCGTTCGTTAACCGACGACGACGGCGTCTGCGTTGTGCGGGGCGTCGTTGTAATATCGGAACGGCGAAAGTTTGCGCGAACCCGACATACATATTATGCACATTCATATTTGTATGTTATCGCTTGTAAGCTTTCAAAGTTCAAAATTTATTATAATTTTATTTTTTAAAAGTCATCGCGACGCGTCTCTCGACGCCCGCGTTCGACGTTTAACAAAATAATTAAAACAACGCGAGAGTTAGCGATGTTGTTATTGTTAGCTCCCTGGTTGATCCTGCCAGTAGTTATATGCTTGTCTCAAAGATTAAGCCATGCATGTCTCAGTGCAAGCCGTATTAAGGCGATACCGCGAATGGCTCAATATATCAGTTTTGGTTCCTTAGATCTTACTCAGTTACTTGGATAACTGTGGTAATTCTAGAGCTAATACATGCAATCAGAACTCTGACCAGTGATGGGATGAGTGCTTTTATTAGATCAAAACCAATCGACGGAGGGCTTCGCGTCCGAAGTCGTTAATTTTGATGAATCTGGATAACTTTTGCCGATCGCATGGTCAAGTACCGGCGACGCATCTTTCAAATGTCTGCCTTATCAACTTTCGATGGTAGTTTCTGCGACTACCATGGTTGTCACGGGTAACGGGGAATCAGGGTTCGATTCCGGAGAGGGAGCCTGAGAAACGGCTACCACATCCAAGGAAGGCAGCAGGCGCGCAAATTACCCACTCCCGGCACGGGGAGGTAGTGACGAAAAATAACGATACGGGACTCTTTCGAGGCCTCGTAATCGGAATGAGTACACTTTAAATATTTTAACGAGGAACAATTGGAGGGCAAGTCTGGTGCCAGCAGCCGCGGTAATTCCAGCTCCAATAGCGTATACTAAAATTGTTGCGGTTAAAAAGCTCGTAGTTGCATTTGTGCGCCGCGCTGTCGGTGCACCGCATCCGCGGTGATACTGACACGTCTGCGGAGCATATCGTCGGTGAGCCGGCGGTAAAACGCCGGTTCAATATCAAAATCCTATCGCGGTTCTCTTCGGTGAGTGTCGAGATGGGCCGACAATTTTACTTTGAACAAATTAGAGTGCTCAAAGCGGGCTCAAAATGCCGCTTGAATATTTCGTGCATGGAATAATAGAATATGATCTCGGTTCTATTTTGTTGGTTTTCAGAACTCCGAGGTAATGATTAATAGGGATAACTGGGGGCATTCGTATTGCGACGTTAGAGGTGAAATTCTTGGATCGTCGCAAGACGAACATCAGCGAAAGCATTTGCCAAAGGTGTTTTCATCAATCAAGAACGAAAGTTAGAGGTTCGAAGGCGATTAGATACCGCCCTAGTTCTAACCGTAAATATGTCGTCTAGCGATCCGCCGACGTTAATACAATGGCTCGGCGGGCAGCTTCCGGGAAACCAAAGATTTTGGACTCCGGGGGGAGTATGGTTGCAAAGCTGAAACTTAAAGGAATTGACGGAAGGGCACCACCAGGAGTGGAGCCTGCGGCTTAATTTGACTCAACACGGGAAATCTCACCAGGCCCGGACACCGGAAGGATTGACAGATTAACAGCTCTTTCTTGATTCGGTGGGTGGTGGTGCATGGCCGTTCTTAGTTGGTGGAGCGATTTGTCTGGTTAATTCCGGTAACGAACGAGACTCTAGCCTGCTAAATAGGCGTCGTCATTTAGGTGTGCGCGATTTCGGTCGCGCAACTCACTGGCGACGTATTAAAATTCTTCTTAGAGGGACCGGCGTCTTCGAGCCGCACGAGATTGAGCAATAACAGGTCTGTGATGCCCTTAGATGTCCTGGGCCGCACGCGCGCTACACTGAAGGAATCAGCATGTTCTCCCTGGCCTAGAGGCCCGGGCAACCCGTTGAAACTCCTTCGTGCTGGGGATTGGGGTTTGCAATTATCCCCCATAAACGAGGAATTCCTAGTAAGCGCGAGTCATAAGCTCGCGTTGATTACGTCCCTGCCCTTTGTACACACCGCCCGTCGCTACTACCGATTGAATGATTTAGTGAGGTCTTCGGACCGACACGCGGTGGCTTCACGGCCGTCGGCGTTGCTGGGAAGTTGACCAAACTTGATCATTTAGAGGAAGTAAAAGTCGTAACAAGGTTTCCGTAGGGGAACCTGCGGAAGGATCATTAACGTGTTTGTGTGTTGTCGTGTTTCACGCCCTCAAAACGGCGCCGAAATACATCACATAACAAAGATATATATTGATCATTCATCGATCGATCGTTTGATTGATCGATGATTACAAGAGAGAGCGAAATCGTCCGCGCAACATTTTCGACGAAAAGACAACAAAGCGAGCGCACGACGGTGCATCGCGTCGCTAGCTATAGCGGAACAGTGTCGCCGGCGCGCGTGCCCAGCAAACGTACTGTGCACGCGTCGCGGTGGGTGGACTCGGCGAGGAGGCGGTGGTGGAACGCGATCGACGCAGACCGGTGAGAATCCGCGCCGCGAGTCGATCGCACCGCTCGCAGTCTCGCCGCTACGAGTCTCTCACCATAGGCACCATAGGCACTGTTTCGCTGGTCGGCGACGAGATGATGTCGTGTGTCGTCCTCGTCGAAACTGCGGGGGCGGTCGTTCTCCGCTAAACTATATAATGCGGTCGGACGGGGGACGGACGGACGTCGCGCCGGCAGTCGACAGCTCTACGGTTTGCCCGTATTGCGAACGACTCCGCCGACAGATGTCCGTCCCTGTCTGTAGTGTGTCCGTGATCGCGCCGGCATCGTCCTCCGCACACTCGTGCGTGGTGGGCGTGGCCCGGCGCCGATCGTCGGTAGATCACAAACAAATTGAACAACCATAATCTCTACGCACGTCGTCTCCGTCTCCGACGAGTCCGCGTGCGGCGAGTGTGGTTGTTGATGATGTCGACGTAGTCGACAAATTTCGTGACACGTTTCAAACATTTTTAAACATGTTATTTTTGCGTTGGTCTTTACTGATCGCGCTGAAAATAAACAAACCACTACCCTGAACGGTGGATCACTTGGCTCGCGGGTCGATGAAGAACGCAGTTAACTGCGCGTCATAGTGTGAACTGCAGGACACATTTGAACATCGACATTTCGAACGCACATTGCGGTCCGTGGGGTTACATCCAGGACCACTCCTGTCTGAGGGCCGGCTGCATAAAAACAAATGCCACACTGTACGCTGACC
>JARBEP010463925.1:0-10130 GCA_030265255.1 Tritonia festiva
ATCATCATCATCATCATCATCATCATCATCATCATCATCATCATCATCATAGGGTGCTGGGTCTGTGGCAGACATTGGCGATCATGGCCTTTCAATGCTCCCTGTCTTCTGACGGCCTTATGTGTTGCTAATGGTCCTTTCTGCTGTTTAGGACCTGAGACGAGTGATGTAGCTAATACATTGTTTTCTTCTGCTTCGTTTAAATTTAATCTCCCTCAACAGAACTTCCTTCTTTCTGATAGTTCTTGGGAAGAGGGGGGTGGGGTAGTCTTACTCCTGCTCTATTCATAATTTCTTCATTAGTTGCTCTCAGATATTCTCATAACTCCAAACTGTGTATCTGAGATTTCTGGTCTTATTTCATTTCTCATTATCTACATTAAAACTCATAAAAGTACTTTGGCTACATTCATTAGCACCTGTTTTTTGTTTTGTTTTGTTTTGTTTGTTTTGTTTGGTTTTTTTCTTTGTTTGTTTTTTGTTGTTGTTTTTTTTGGGGGGGGGGGGAGGGGGGGGGTTATTGTTATGAATATTGATTTGCTTTAGAAAATATAAAATATATACCCTTGGTCCTTGATCTTTACTGGCTGCCTATAACAGAAATGCTATTTTATAAAGTAGCTCTTTTAGCTCATGAATGTATAAATGATAAAGCACTGTGTTATCTTAGACCTCTAATCGAAAGGCCTTCCACAGTTAAAAGACAAAAAACACTGGTACTGTTAGCTGAGGAGGGGTCATTGCCAAAACGTCCCTGTGCTTTACTCCATTTGGAAGTTTACACATTTCTTTACCTCTTTTTTTCATTAATTTTTAACTTCCAGCAGCCCCTATTTCATTGTAAGTTCTTAGTAGGAGACTTTGTGGCACGGTGTTGGTTTTTTGGTTGTATGAAAATGTCAAGTGACAATTGGGTTGACGCTGGTATATCGCTGTTTACTTTCCCAACTCTCATGTTTACATGATACATCAGAGTCAAGTGAGGCAATTAAAATAAACTAAAAATTTCCCCAAGAAAACCACGGAGAACTTGATGTGGGATGACTTAAGCCTATGATTGTCACCACGGAAGTTAATTTTCTTGAATACTCTGCTCCTTCACCCAATTACCCCAATTCAGTGGTGACATTCTTACAATGTATATTTTCAGTGACATTATCAAAATTCAAGATGGCATCGGTGATAAGATAGGAGCTCTTTTCCAGTGGGTGGCTGGTTTCATTACTGGTTTTACCATTGGGTTTGTGTATGGATGGAAAATGACCCTTGTCATTCTGGCTGTTAGTCCTGTCTTGGCCATAGCAGCAGGTCTTATGGCAAAGGTAAAACTTTAGGAAAACTGTAAGGAATTATTCTATTTCATTTACAAGCAAAAGTGTAGCAAATTGAGTAATTAATTTTTAATTCAACATTATTTATTAACATACTTTAGAAAGATATGTCTGTCGATTTGTCTTTGAAATTTCTTTTTGTGCTAAACAGTAATGAAAATGTTGGAGCTTGCATCTCAACAAGGATAAATCTCTTGTGTATATTATGACAATTCACTGCCCACGAGTCCATCCATCTACTTTTGTACTACATTAACTATCTCTATCATTTATCTTTCTAGGTGTTTGTTTGTTTCTTCTTCATGTTTTTTTTCAACTTTTTTTTATAATTTGTTTTTAAATTTGAGCAGCTGCTCTTAACTGCGCAATGTCATCTTCATTAGGAAATTTGCCTCTCTGTATTTAATTTATTCATTTGTTTGTCTAACATGATGCTTTTTACCACAAGATTTCACTAACAACTTGACATTATTTATTGCATTCCAGGTGGCCTCGTCCTTGACCACCAAGGAACTGGAGGCATATGCTAAGGCTGGCGGGATTGCAGAGGAAGTTTTCTCTTCAATTCGAACTGTGGTTGCTTTTGGAGGACAAGAGAAGGAAGCCATAAGGTATAACAAATTGTTTTCATGTAAGATTTGATACAGGGATTTTATGAAACTGTGATTTAACAGACTAGACTTCTCACTGAATGAAATGAAAGACAGGTATCTTTGACATTTTTCCTTCCATCCAAAGATGGATTATATCACTGTTTTTCATTGGTTCATTAGAATTATAAAATCTGATTATGTCATAAAGTCGTGTGATAAATTTATGCTATGATATGAGAAACATTTACAGAATCTTAGCAAGTCTACCATGCTTGAAAACAAGGTTCTTTGATATTGGTTGAATAAAACTAAAGACTTCTCATTCTTGTTGCAGGTACTCAGACAACTTGGATGATGCACGTAGGTTTGGCATTAGGAAAGGATTCAGCAATGGCTTGGCAGCTGGTGTCATTTGGTTGATCATTTTCTGCTGCTATGGCCTGGGTTTCTGGTATGGTGGAAAGCTTCACAGGGAAGAACCTGATGATTTTGATGTGTCAAATCTAATGATCGTGAGTGATGATAAACTTTGAATTGATTTAAATGTTAAAGGCCATAAGTCGTATGTCACTTTTGACACAAGAATGTCATTTCAATAAATGTTATATTGAGTGGAGTACCACAGAAGTTTTACAGATGTTTATTAAATGAAAGAGTGAATTAGCTCCATTGTAATGTTACATTACTTTGTGATTTAGTTTTGTAAATTGTGTAAAGAGTATATTTAATATATAATTTTTTAATTTAAAATTCAGATGTTTCATTTGATTTTCAACTTTTGTTGTGTTAGGTTTTCTTCGCTGTTTTGATTGGGGCCTTTTCCTTGGGTAATGCATCTCCAAGTATTGAGTCATTGGCATCAGCAAGGGGAGCAGCTTTTGGAATATTTAACCTGGTGGACATGGTACGTTGAAAATCAATTCCTAAGCAGTGTCTAGGTTCTCTATTACTTTTTTTTTACATATTAGATTGAATGCCTGTTCATTAAATCAAAAAGGGAGATCACTGTAGTGGTTGTGCTATGATATTAATATCAAAGAGAAAAAAACTACGGATGCAATGCTTTGTACACGTTAATTACGGCCCATCTCGGGTGATTACTTTTTCACCATGTTTTGTTTATGTGTTGTGGGTCAGTCCATACATGTCCCAATTAAAAGAAAGACATGTTATTAATCAGCTAGTTTTTTCCTCCATTTTCATGTTGTTTGTGATTATCATAAAATGAGTATGTAAACATCACTGTGTTCAGTGTCCCAAGAGTAGCTTATAATTAATTCCAGTGAAATGAAGCCAAACAAAGATTGACCAAAGGCCTGGCCCGCCACTTACCTAGGACAATCCCTTACTTGTCTGAAATAACCAGATTTTTAGATAAAAAGGGAGGATGTGGAGGGGGGGGGGGGGGGAGGGGAGGGGGAATGAATGAATATAACAGACCTGACACCGAAAGGTAAACCAGGAAATGATTAGGAAAGAACCATCAAAATTGTTTATATATCAGTATACCCATTTAGAGACCAAAAGAATGAAAGGTACTGAAGGTTATTGAGAAAGAAAGAAAGAGTGAAAGGTGATTGTACTTTTAAAGATAACTATTTCTTTCTTTGTGTCAGGTGTCCCCAATTGATAGTGCTTCTGAAACAGGCGAGAAACCCTCTACAGTAACGGGCTTGATACAATTTAAAAACATCCACTTCACATATCCTGCAAGGCCAGATATTAAGGTGAGTATTATGACAGCCACATATACAGTAATAATACCTCATTATAAACCCCCTCCATACCACCATTCTTGCTTCCTGCCTGCTGTTTGATATGGTTTGGATTATATGATTTATTCACTCAAACCTTTTGCTATAACACCATTCTCTTTATAACACCAACTTTCCTGTGGATCCAGAGTTGGTGGTATAAAGAGGTTTCACTGTATTTTCAAATCGTGTAACAAGAGTTATTTCAAAGAATGAAAATTAATCTAAAACAAACCCCAGAGACCCCAACAACCTACATATAACTAGAATTCAATATACCCAGGCACTGACATGTAAAATGATAAAGACCGAAAGAAACTTACATATGCCCCGCCCCGTCCTGCCCCGCCCCTAGCATATTATAAATTCTGTTTTTACATTCATACTCATCTCAATGTTTCTCAGGCAAATATTGATATTTCTTTTCTGTTTCCTATTTTATTAGATGGTTTCTTTTCTTATATGTTCTTCGATTGTTTCTTTTCTTTTATTTTATTCAGCTGTTTAGTTTTAAAAAAAATTAATTTGAAGGATATGAATCTCATATCACATTTTTAATGGGTTTTTTCAGATTTTGCATGATTTGAGTATTGAGGCTCGTCCAGGACAAACTGTGGCTCTAGTCGGTTCAAGTGGTTGTGGAAAAAGTACAACCGTTCAATTACTTTTGAGATTCTATGACCCTGAAAAGGGACAGGTATGTAGGTATATTATATACAATGCATTTTTATATTGTCTATCCATGATAAATTCTATGCAAAGAAGAACCTGCATACACAATTCAGTGAAATAAATTAGGGACTGTTTCTTCTTTAAGAAAATAATTAGTATTACTCTTTGAAGCATAACTCTACCTTTACAGTAGTCTTATCCTGATAAATGGATCCTTGTGAGGAAAAAATCAATGTCATGGTCTAATGTACTCTAAGTTCAAAAGGAGAGCACTACATTTAGAAATTTGTCAAGGTTATTATGGCGCCTGATTATTTAAGCCTTCATATTGATATATATATATATATATATATATATATATATTCCCCATTTCGTAATGTAAGATCATCCAACTCTCATTCTTTTTAAGACAAGATCTGACTAAAACAAAATTTGTAGACCCTGCTTTTACAAATGCTGCCCCATATATTTGGAACTCTTTGTCTCAAAGTACTCGTAGCTGTCTGACCTTTACCCTTTTAAGTTCACCTTAAAAACAGAATTGTATCATTCTGTGTATGTGTAATATATGTTTATAAGGTGTTGTGAATTTCTTGACCACATTGTAAAGTGCCATTGAAATTTTAAGAATGGATTTTGGCACTATATATGTTGTTTATTATATTATTATTATTATTATTGACAATCGTTGGTGATAATAGCATCACCTTGTGCGAAGAAGGTCTTGGGCTCAAATCGCAGAGGAGATGTAGGGTTGTTTTTTTCCTTGGACTTTTACTGAGTTTTTATGGCTCTGACCCTGTAGATTCCTATTGAATCAAGTTCTATCAGAGATGGACTATAACTCAGAGGTCTCGTCTTTGATTTGACCTATTGTGTGTTGCCAAGAGTGTAAAACTAAGAACTTAAGAACTTTTTGTTTCATACAGATACTTCTTGATGGAAAAGACATCAAAGATCTCAACATCAAGTGGCTCCGTAAAAGCATTGGATTGGTCAGTCAGGAGCCAGTGTTATTTGCAACCACCATCGCTGAAAATATTTCATATGGAAGTGACGATGTCACCATGGAGGAAATTATTGCTGCTACCAAGAATGCAAATGCCTACGACTTCATCATGCAGCTGCCCGATGTAAATTAGAATTCTTGTCTTATTGATATACTATTTAAGCAGTAAGAGAGAAAACTTAATTCTTGCCCAATAGATATGCTGTTAAATCAGTAAGAAAGAAAACACAATTCTTGTCTTATAGATAGGCTGTTAAAGCAGTGAGTAAGAAAATCTTTTATTCTCATACATTTTTAGTGTCTTTATTTACAGCAATCCTATTTTAGGAGAAAATAGGACATTGAATTTTTCTTGAGATTCTCTTGGTGTCTATTTGTTTCATAGATTGTTTAAACAAACACATTTTGCATGTCTTTGGTGTCTGACTCTTATTTTATTTTATTATTCTGCTTGCTAAAGATAATCTACAACTGCTGTTTTATAAGCTAAACAAAGATCAGACAAAAACTATGTGTCTGGTCCATATCATCCTCACATAATGAATTTTCATCTGGGCTTGGCACTCTCTTTGCTCTTATTGTAACTTGGGGGCTTTGTGGCATATCAGTAGCCCTTTTGCTTCATGAGCAGAAGATGCTGGGTTTGAACACTGTGGTACTGTTGGATTGATCCAGAGAAATCCAGCCTCATAGTGCTGGCCCTACACTGTAATGGTAAAAGGGAACTGGAAAAGAAAGAAGAAGAAAGGTACTGTTGGAATCAAGTCCTATCGGAGATGGACTACATGTCAGAGGTCCCGCCTTTGATGTGACCTATAATGTGTTGCCATTTTAAACTTTACTGTGACTCAGAATGCATAGATGGTTAAAGTTTAATTCTGACAATATTTGATGACAAAAGTAGAATTTACTTGAGTGCAAAATGTTATTTGTAATCAACATATTGATACAGAAATTTAACACCATGGTTGGAGAAAGAGGAGCACAGTTGAGTGGTGGTCAGAAACAAAGAATAGCCATTGCCCGAGCCTTGGTCAGAGATCCCAAAATCCTTCTTTTGGATGAAGCCACATCTGCACTGGACACACAAAGTGAAGCTATTGTACAAGATGCTCTTGATAAGGTAGACTTTATTTAGACATAATTATGAAATATGTTCCAATCTAATGGTACAGTACAGTGTAGACACTGGTTTTAAAACTTCTTTTTATTACCAGTAATCATGTTATTCTTATTTTGATTGACCATCATGTTCACATGATGCTCGCCTTATCTTTCCCATGTCTTATTATGCCATGTTGTTTGAAAAGCATCTTCCATCCTTCCAACTATGATTTGTTTTATTTTTATCAACAGTTAATGTTGTCTCTCAAAATGTTTTGTCTATTTATTATGCTCTGATGATGTTATAAAAGAAAAAAGTGTTTATTTTTAACTTGTTTGAGTTATGGTACCAAGTCTGACTTGCTTTTTGTTTCTAGGCCCGGCAGGGTAGAACAACATTGGTCATTGCTCATCGTTTGTCTACAATCAAAACTGCAGACATCATCATAGGATTGAATCAAGGAGAAGTCATGGAGAAAGGAACTCACGATGAATTGATGGCTAAGGAAGGCATTTACTACCAACTGGTTATGAACCAGGTAAGCAGAAATATGCGTATTACTGACAAGTTTTCAACACAGGAATTGGAGGGAGTAGTTGTAGAGAAGTATTGTTTTAAGTTCATGATGACCACAAGAAGAAGTCATCTTACTTACTTTTTTTATTCTTGAGCATTGACCAATTGATTACACTCCTACATCTTGTCCTGTTCTGGGCCTTCCTCTATATATCTTTCCAGCCTGGGGCGATTTCTTTCATTTTTATTATGGTGTCTCTTTGCCAGTTGCTCCTGGGCCTCCCCTGCCTTCTCTCCCTTGCAAATTCAATGTTAGACATGAAACCATTAGTCTCAGTTAAATTGTTGGGTTTTTTTGTATCAATCCAACAGCGACAATTTGGTAGACAGTAGTTTTTGTACTGCTATTTGGGGGTGTTGGCACAGGCTTTGGCTGGGAGTATTTTGTTTTTTTTGTTACAGCTCCACTTACACCTGTTGACTCACCAAATGGAGTCCTTAAAAAAATTTGTCAAGTTTTACTACCTTGGCAACCTATTTTAGATTTTGTGGGGCTTCTGGTTTATAGTCCATTTCTGACTCAGTGCCATAACGAAAAAGAATCCACAGGATCAGAGTCATAAAAACTTGGAGAAAGTATAAATGAAAAAAATCCTAATGTCACTGAACCCAGGACTTTCTGCAAACAAAGCTAAAGGGTTACCACTATGCACTGACACCCCCACCCCCCTCATGTGGAGTCCATTCAGTATGTCGTTTTAGCGTCACTTAATGTAAACACAAGATTGTTGGTGATACTGCTGAAAGGGAGTTATCCAACTATATCACACATCAAATGGGCCTCATTAAAAGCCCAAGGTAGGACAATGTCTAAACCAATGTTTCTGTGTCTTTCAAGAATGAATCGCAAGAGTGCTTGGCACAACCACAGCAGACTCCTAATTATTTGTGAGTCCCTTAGGGGACAAAATTGATAGTTTGATATCACTATAACATCAGTTCTTTCATTTGCATTTAATTTCTTATTTTGCAGATGACATCAAAGGAAGAAGGTAAGGAATTCTTATTGCTCAAAATGTTCACTAAGGTCTTATTTGCTTTTATTCAATAACTAAAGTACTATATCCTATTTTTAGTGAAGTTTTTTGGAGATCAGTCAACAGTTTTCATTAATTTTGTTTTGGTTGCTGCTTATAACATGATTAGCTGTGAAAAGCTTGCAAGCCAAATGCTCTAAATAAGGGTACTTTGATATAATGACTTCCGTAGGACAAGACACATTCTAGCTATTCTTGCCTTTTAACCCATAGTGGTGTACATAGGTAACTCAGTGAGGTAGATTTTCTGATTTTGGTTGTGAACTGTGCTTTCATGTAGCAGTCAATGAAGGACTTGTGGAATCGGAAGTCCAGACAAGTGTCAAAGAAAATTATATTATATTATGTACATCATACATTTTATAATCACTGTAAAACTGTTGTTTAGAAATCAGAGGTAGTAAACCCTATATTATTTGTATAGTTATCTCTGTATTTCTTTAAAACGTTTGCCTCTAACAGACACATCTATTTAAACAATTTGTTAATGCTTTTGCTCAGTTAAAGGTATTTGGAAAGCCTATCACTGCCCCTTTACCATCCTGTTCCAAAGAATTTAAAAAAAAATAGTTTGTGCTTAAAAGTAAAGCATAGCACTTATATAGCGCATATCCAAGCACATATGCACGAAGTTCATCATGCTCCATGCACTTTACAATTTATAGTTTACCCCCAGTAGGCCATAACACTTCTGTACCCTTCTCAACTCCATGAGGAGTATACATGATGTTCATATTTGTATGAGTTTGCTTTTATTTTTGTGCATACTAACTAAAATTGTTGCCCATATCTTGCGCTCTTGAGTATCTTCTTCAATGATAACTGTTTTTTAATATAATTCTTAATTTTAAATTTTTTGTTCCAAATTGAATAACACATAATAATTTTGTTTGATTCTCTTTATTTTATTTCTAGATATAACATATCATGATTTTTTTATTTCACTTCCCAATGCTGATCTCCTATCAATATTCATAACACTATTTTTATTTCATTTTTCTCATTTTGTTGCTGCGTGAAGCTGTTGAAGGTAATTATTAAATATTTGCATTTTAAAAATCTGTTTGGAGTGACCACCCACCATGTTCCGACTAAAATGTGCATGCAGTTTTTGTTGGTGGAAGGGTTGACTTGAGAGGGAAATGAGATTTCAGCTAGGACTGATAATTAATCTTAAGTTGGTTTGTGTCTTGTACATAAAACAGCCTTAGATCTTACTGCATGCTTTAACCTTTTTAGTTAGGCAATTTTTGTGGGTGCTCGATTACCCAATTTGATTCATGCTTTAACTTTGAAACATATGTCAATGTTGTTGGTTTTATTTCTGTTCTTTTCTGAAGGTAGTTTGCATGCAGTTCTTTCCTAGATGCATCCTCATAGCTTTTCTATCTATTCTTTGTTGTATATTCAATATGTACTAAAAACACAAATGTCTTTGCTAACCATAACATTTGATATGTTGTATGTATATTTTATTTATCTAAATGTCACCTTGTAATCAATTTTTGATCAATGATAGATATAATGTTTGATCTAAATATCACCCTGTAATCAATTTTAGATATATGTCATCTAGATATCACGCTGTAATCAATTTTAGATGTAGCTGTATTGTTAATGCATCCTAACTCACTATTCACTTACCGGTTTTTGTGATCTGTGGAACACACCCATTTATAATCTGAAAGCTGCAGACACCAACCCTTCTTTATCTCTTGCTTCAAGATTCTACCTCAGGAAGCATTTGATACTTTTAGCACAAGGCATGTCGCTGTAGATTACACTGTAATAGACTGTATATGTTGAGATATAAACCATGATGGTTTTGATAATTCATTTTGCAATGGCGTACATACTTTTTCATTTGATTCTGTACAAAGTGGAGGACACAGAAGAAGGTAATTATGAAACAGAGTCTCAAGTCACAAGCGCTCAATTTAAACAAAATTGTTATTCACACTTCCTCTTTTTTTTATCCATTCGGTTTCTGACTGGCCAGACGATAAGTCACAATCGAATTGTTGGAGTTCCCTACACCTATTTTCGTGTTTTG
>JARBEP010466145.1:0-10124 GCA_030265255.1 Tritonia festiva
GTACACCTGTTAAAAAGGGTAAGTAGTTAAAATAGAAATTGCTTATGCGAGCTGTGAGACTCTTACCATAAATATAGCTATCAAATGAAGAACTAAAATATTCAAGTGAAATGAAAAATCGTGCATCAACTTATGTATGTAGCAGTCCTTAAGAGCCTTTACGGCTCACAGAGCCGGAACTTAACCCGGTTTCAGTAGCGTGAAGCGGACAAGTGACAATTTGTCACTTTCTGGATAGGATGCTGGTCTATCGCAGATACTTTCCCAAGACTCTTCTGAGAATTGGTACCCATTTCTACACCTGGGTCGAATGAGGCAAAAGGAGTTAAGTTTCTTACCCAAGAATAAAACGAAGTGCCTGAAATTGGACTCGAACCCACAACCCTCGCCTTGGAAGTCTGTAGTCTAGACCACTCTACCACCTCACCTCCTACTATGTATACTGCACAATAATTTCCAAAATCATTATTCACAAATTTCTGTTCTGAAGCAACATGTTTCATATTGCTCAATTCAGTGATGAAAATAACCCCATGTCAATCATTTCTTGCCGTATCAATTTCTCAAGTCTTCAATGACGAGAAAGGATCACAATCATGTTAGAGCTATGTCCATTGTAAAGGCTGTTAAGACATCCATCTGACTGAAGATTTCATCAGAATCTCTAAGGTAGAAAGGTTCAAAATAAATTGTCTTGGCAACAATCAAGCCCTCTGCATCCAAAATATTTAGAAGAAATTTGATCACTTTTTCAGAGTAGATAAAAAAATTCAACTAACCCAACAACGGAATTTTGAGATAGCATCTTCTTCATCATAGGTAATCAAGTAAGATTTCATATCCTCCATCCAAAAGCCAACACAGGTCAGAATATGATCAGGCTCATCTATAAGAATCATAAAGATAACATTTTTCATCTGTAAGAGCTATAAAGATAACATTTCTCACCTGTAAAAATCATAGAGATAACATTTCTGTGACATACAAACTAGAAGAAACTATGTGGACTAACTTTCCGCAGACTTAACAGAATTGGAAACAAGGACAGAAAGCCAAATTTAAAAAATGTTCAGAATACAATACAAGAATGGTATGCTATGTGACAATCAAAGTTATCTACAAATCAGCCAAATGCCAAGTCATTTTCAAGATGCACTTTATGTGTGTGTTCATACATAGTGTAAACACTTCACAACAGGAATAACTTTTACATTTGGCTTCCTAATCCATTTCACACATATCGGAAATCGTTAAATACATTCACGATATTACTATTTCAAGTATGAATTTTTTTTAGAATGAGGCCAATGCTAAATGTCTTTCCTGATCTTACATATTTATGCTCCTGGCAATGAATGAAATACATACCGTACTCTCCAATAGGCCGTCCTCTGTAATCCACACTCTCACAATACTCATCATCAATTTCAATTCGAGACATGTCCTGGGAGCAAGATTTAAATTCTGAATTGATAATACGACAATTCACTTGAACACGAGGTCGAATAGTCACTCCTCGAATCCTGGTGCTGTACTCTTCAAGAAGACCATTGGCATTCTGCTGAAATTTGTAACGTCCACCAAGAGGACAGGTTACAGGGGACGGTGGGTCCACTACGAAAATGGAAGTTAAAAAAAAATAATGTTTAAATCAATAAAAAGCGCTCAAAGTTACGTTTTTAATCCCAAAACATAAATTTCTCAAAATAAAACCAATGACCCTTACCAAATTAAAGTCATGTACCATGTGGAATGGAAGAAAAGAAATTTATAGGCAGAACACTACTTTTAATCCATGAAAAAGGCGAACTCCAAAATCCACGTTATATCATTATAAACCGTTATTTGATTGGCAATTATTTTTTAATATGACCCTAGAAGTTTCCTGAACTTGTTCAATACAACGATTTTAGAATGTTTCCATTTTATAGGTCATACCCAGAGTGTAGATTTACCAACCGGGCATCACCTTGTGTAGATTTACCAACGCAGGGGTCTAGCAGTATTGCGTGATAACTAAATCACAAACCATCTTGCAGGGTTTAAATGATGCATAGTTGAGATTGTCTTTACACCTATTTTTCATATACACAGGAATATCTCACACAGTAGTATTCACAGTTTAAAAGTTTATCTTGTAAGAACACATTTTATTGATCAATTTCTACTTTGACAAAGTTAATTTTTTACCAGAGGATTAGAAAAAGTGAGCGTTTAAAAAAAGATAAAATATATCAGTGTTACGTCCCTTTCAACACTTGAGAGGCGGGAAGTCCTGTTTATAAGCCATATCCAATAACTAGGACTTGAACCTGTGAAGCCACCAATAAGTGTCCTATGTTGTATACACAAATCTTACAACCTGTCTATTATGTTGGGCCTTTTGTTGAAAGGAAGAGTGCATTTATCACAAGAGATGACAATACATTCCAATTAGAGATTACCCATCAAATTCTACTTCAATTATAAATGCATTGTTTCCTTACATATGAGTACATGATACTTCCAGTCTGTGTCATTACGATTGAAGGTGAAGGACGTCCAGCTACACACTTCTCTGAATTTCTTGGTCATGTCCCCAGGTTCCTTCAGTTCATTCAATGTCAGCCTGGAAGGTTTGCCTGAATAGAGCCAAAAAGTTCACCAGTGAAGTGACATCAAAAGACAAAAGGTAAATTCATTTCATTCAACAATTCATGATTAATAGCATTTCTTTCATACACATCATTTTCACCCACATTCACTTAAATTGTTTATTGTTTAAAGGTTTTGACTTAACCTTTACTAGGCAAGGTTAGGTTTCATCCAAACTGAAACTTGCACCCCAACAAGTTTTGTGAATGAATGTGAAATGTGAATGAAACTTAGTAAACCTTTCTTTCTTTATCAATCCCTGTTATATACCTTTTGACATTGAGTTTAACGATAATAAATAAACTTCCTCAACTCCTCCCTATTTCAACTTCTTTTCTTGGCATCAACTAGTCATTTTTATTGTGGTGGAATGTTATGTCAGTCCCTTCGATCAACACCGTACCTTGGTGGGATCATTTGCGTGCTTCTATGAACCTGAGAGCTATGCCAGCTGGAGCACAGCTCCCGATAGGATTACCCATGCTGGACTGATCAAAGGCCTGGTAGTTGGCCGTAACTCTTTCGATATACTGCCCCTGACAATCTTTTACCCGTTCATTATCAGCACCCTGAGACCATGCCACGATTTGGATACACGAGTATGAAAGAATGTTAATTCTGAACTGATAAGAGAGGAAATACAATAAAAGTATCGATTTTCTGAAAAAGGAATCAAAGAGCTTTCTTATGAAGTGATTTATCTTTTGTGTGTTTTTATGTGTATATAATGTAAAAAGTACAGTTAGGGAAAATTTTGTTAAATGAAAATTACAAAAGAAATGTGTATGTGTATTTTTACCTTGTTCTTAGTCGTATCTTGTAAAAAATACTCAATTGACTGTGTATTTGTTCATAAGTAATCCATGTTTCTTGAAGCCAATAAATAAACAGAACTATCAGCCTCAAAAGAAATCAAACCCATGCTGCTATTAGACTCCACAAATTACGAAAAAATTACAAGACTAAACTTCAATAACTTTGTAAACATTTCTCACTTCAAGTGTAAAGGCAGACATAAACAAAGGGAAATCACTGTAGAAACTATTGGCAGGGAAATTCCCATCAAGGGACATAATTCATGAAAAAACTGCTTTATTTCAATGTCTCGTGGCCGGTATTCCGCTCAACGACAATGAAAGAGTTAAGGTGGTAGCCCCACCACCTCCCCAGGGTACAGTAGGCTAATTACCTATTTGTCCAAAATCACTTAAATTCAAAGTACAAATGACACAACTTAGCAAACTAATCAGATAAAAGGTTGTATGGTGTAAACAAGTGCCATCCTCTGCTATTTTCACAATAATCGAAATCACAGAAAACCTGATGTTCTTTTGTGGGGGGGGGGGGGGGGTGTCGTAAAGGAATTATAGTTTTGTAGACAGAGTTCTTACCACTTCTGTAGCGTACAATCCCATGATGCCGTGGCATGATATCATAACACACGAAGTCCACCTCACTGAGGAAAGATCACAAAAAGGTTAAAATTAACTGTAATAAACATACAGCGGTTATCAATAAACACATGCACATAAAATATTAATAAACCAATCGTCAAAGGCATTTCAGAGAAAATAGTCCTCCTTCAAAGACCAAAGCTACTCTAGAAAATAAAGATTTCTCTCAGGATATTACCAAACACGAAAGATATAAGATCTTTCAAAACGCAACTTGTGAATTTTTACACTGACTTCCCATCTCAAGACATAACTACACATTTCCAATTCAATAAAATCTTACCATTTGCCTTGAATGTATTTGGTCATCAAATATCTAGTTCCAAGTGACTGTTGACAGGAGAGGTATGTATCTTCATATTCAAAAGCATTCTTCTTAGTCCTGTAATGAATATGAGTGTCGTTGACGTAAACTTTAGATGTGAATTCCCTTCCCTGGGTAAACCAATCGCCGGAAATGTTCCGTGGAAGGTTACATTGGGGCATCGTGTAGGAAATCCTTGGTGCAACTGTCAAAGAAAAAAACAAATAACATGTGTCTTAGACTAGTCCAATAAAAAATACAGACAGTCAACAACATCCCATTTGAATATCTCAAAGAAATGTCATGGAACAAACCTTAGTTGCAGTCAGTATTTAATGCCAAAAGAGTTACAAAGTAACCAGATGACGAAACAAGATAATTTTTAAAAATCTGTAAATGGTAGCAAGTTCCTACCTTTATTAAGCACCAATTTCACAGGACTCTTGTCCCAAGTGACAAGATTGCCACAGTCAGCAAATCTTGACATTCCCCATAGCATTTGATTGTTTTGGTTCTTTTGATCTTTACTTGTCATCTGCAAATTAAACAATAATGATAACCATGTTTCAACTCACAAAATTAAATCAAATATTACAAAGCATTATCAATAATAAGCACAACATACGAATAATCTTTAGAATCCTGTCTTAAATAAAACAGTACAAATTTTGTTTTCAACTGCAAAATAATGGAAGCCACCTTGACAATTTTTGTTATAGACAAAAAGAAACCCCCGCAAAATCTGCTCAGTTTTCTTATAGCTGAGGGGTTTACCACCAAGGCAACAGTAAATATAGTTATGGCCAAAACTTGGGCAACACCTAAAAATGTGACGTTAATTGTGCCATGCAAGGTTCGGGCCACAGTGGGCTGATCACCTGCTTGCCTTATCTACCTGATCCAGATTTTTTCCAACTCTGTGTTCAGCAACGATGTACATGGAGCTGGCCACAACAGTCCTTATGGGTATAATGTGGTTTAATAACAAAACAAAACTAAAAGCAACCCACCAGACATTTGTATTTTTCTCTGTTATCTTTCTCAACAGTGTCAGCAATAGCAGAATAGGTAGTTCCTCCTTTTCCATCACTATTCCTTGCATACCAACTTCCCATACACTGGAAGCGAACAGCTGCAAAGTAAAAATATCATAATGTGCTATACATTTCTGGAACTAACAAAAACCCTTTGCAATGTCTTTTCCTGGCTATTTTGACACATGAACATAAATTAAAAGGGAACGTGCACTTGTAATGATAAATAGCATCAAGCCGGAAAAACAACCGTAGACGAAGAAAAGTGGTATGTCAACAACGGGAATTGAACCTCCGGACACAGAACGGTAAACCAGGAAATGATTAAGAAAGAAAGAAAATAGAACCCACACCAGCGAATGGCAAAACGTGCCTAGCTGTTCGTTGGTGTGGGCTCAATCCCTGCGGTCGACATACCATTTTTGGTAAAGCTGTTTTTTGGCACGTTCACATTTTCCATCTTTACTTGATACCATTTATCATTTCTGGTGCCTGCTCCCCTTTAATTTCACTATGTTAATTATTATACTTCATTGCATTATTACTACTCTTGTTTCGATGTTTGTCCATATCTGGTTGTTGTAGTCCTGCCAGGAGTGTGAGCCAACAGCTTAATTCACTGTAAAACCTTGTCTTCCATTTCTATAAAATCAACACAATGGGCTTGGTCTATGACTTCACCCAATACCTGACTATGAAACCACTTACAGGGGTGTAGAAGTAGCAGTGATGGTAGCACTAGAAGTAGTAGTAGTCATAGTAGTCTTTCTTTCTTATCCAATTCCCTTTTACGATTACAGTGCAAGGCCAGCACAATGAGTCTGGATTTCTCTGGATCAAGATATTAAGCCAAGCAGGTGATCAACCCACTGTGACCTTTTTGTGGTAGGAATTAATTTTGCCCGGACAGCAGCATTACAGCCTACTCTTATCAATTTTTAACTGCCAAGGGATCTTTAACGTGCGCAACGTGTACACGGGACCTACGAGTTTATCGTCTGTCTCCGATAGGACTAGGTTCCAGTTTTCTTCCGATATGGAAAAGGTTTAATTTCAGACAAACTGAATCATTTTTCAATCAGTTGCCCAATTGTTCATTGGAAGGCATTTACAACCAACTATCTACGTAAATAATGTCATTGTTGTAAAATTTGCCCGTAAAATAGGTTTACAAATGGCCATTGACATTATAAAGTTTTTAATGTAACGACTTTGAGACTAGCTGAAACATTACACAACTTGGACTAAATAAAAGATCAAACACATACAAATGACATAATCACTAAGCATGGACTTACTGTCTGATTTAGATGTCTGGACACCTGGACAAACGGAAAATGTCATAAGGAAGACCATATTGTCCACGTAAGCAGAACCAGGGTTTTGACAAGCCTCAATGATGTTATCAGAATTGTCACAAATGGCCTTGTCAATTTCATAAGAAAACTGATAGGTTCCTTCCAAGGTAGAAATACAATTCACTTTTTCTAACACCCGCCCTGAAAGAACGATATTAAAATATAAATATTTCAAATAATGTCAATATGTGTGAAATGGTAAATAAGGTTGGGTGATATGCATCAAATCAAATTATGATTAATAATAAAATAATTTGGGAAAATTTAAGGACAAATCTGATGTCTCTGAGTTCTCTACATCTATCATAATTTTAAAATGTGTGCCAGCTTATACAAAGTCAAGTCTATAGGGTTTATTAGAAAACACACGGCTATTAAATTTTGCATGATGGCAGGGCACTTTTCTTTAGTGCCATTTGAATGTAAGGTTTGGAAAATTCAGTAGTTTGAGAATAATGGACATAAATAAAATGTAATTGTACTAATTCCCATTGGAACAAAATGAGGACATCTTTAATGTTTTTTTTGTTTACTGAGGCAATTAGTGTAAAGCCACATGTCCTTTTACAACTTTGTGTCTCTATTCGTGGATAGTGTAAAATGATGTCATTGTTTGGAAAATAGACATGTCATTTGTCAACACTGCCCAGAGTGGTAGAACCTTCCAGTTTTTATCAATAGCTGAGGGGGCACCCACAACGGCTACAGTAATTTGCTTATTGGTCCCTTTGATTAATACTGATCAGTGTATTGCTCATGGTGCCAGTAAAGAGTTGTGGATCACCTGCTTGTCTGAAACTCTCTGATCCAAAGAGTTTCCGGCTCTGTGTTCAGTCGTGTCTGGTGGCCAAGTAGCCACCATTTATGGCAGGTATATTGTGTGCCTTCCATGGCTGAACATAGGGCTGGCCCCAACACTGCTATGTGGTATTAATGGGGCTTGATCAAACGAACAATTTGTCAATACAACTCACATTGGTAGTGAGTAACACACTAGCGGGTACTATTCAATTTTGGAGTCCCAAAATAAAAAACAAAACCAGTCAAAGTAAAACAACATGCTGTGTGGAATGTTTCGTTTCTCTGTCATAAGTTTTTATATTATGTTTTTCAATATGGATTGACTAAAAGTGATTTACAGTCGATGCTCCACCAAGCAACGATGGGTGTCCATGATGCAGAAATGGAAACAGCGTCGATTAAACATAGAGGAAAATATTTTTATCTGTAATTTCTCAACACAGTTTTCTTTGCACTCCAGGATATTTTTTAACAACCGAGGAAAGTACACCAGTTGTGATGAAATTGTCGTTGTTTATTGCCAATAAAACAATACAGCCATGTTCTCGTGGTGTGTTTTTTTTCAGTACTTTCCGCGCTGTATTTGTGTTCACATGACATGCGAAAATTGACTGTGGCGTTTAGAGGGAGTAAAAACAAACGCCGTGCAGCAACTTGCCGCATGTAAAGTACGAAAAAAAAAAAAAAAGCATGGAATGGACCATAAGGGCTTAGCCACTGACCATGTCAAAATTTCAACAAGGAACTCAAAACACTGTCTGAACTGTTCTCTCACCATGTTGATATTGTCCTGTCAGAAAGGAGGTGTTCAATGTGCCAGTCTGTAATAATTTGTTTACCTATTAAACCGTACCTATCTAGGTTGGAATGGCGACGATCAAACTCACAGAGAAAGTCTCTGTAATTTTTATTACAATGTTTACCGCACATTTGCGGGATCTCATCTAGTGCAAGTATATTAATTTTCAATGGATCATTACCTGCCCTATCATAGCACACACAAAACTATTGCGTATAAAGTAACACTTACGAAAAAGTGTTGCAACCTGGTCGACACTGGGCAACTTTTTAGCTCCATCGCACATTTTGTCAATATCTCGACTCACAGACACGCAGCCAGCTAAAAATTAAAAAATAAGAATGAGGTTTGGTGTAAAACAAAATACGGGGTCTAAGCGGCTCAAAGGTATGCATCTGGCCTTTGAAGCGAAAGGTACCGGGATCGAATCCCAGCGCTGACAGCTGTTGTTTTTCTTCAAAAAACTCATTATTACCCTATTTGTCGCTCCCCAGATCGTATGAAGGTAGTTGGGATCAAGAACCTAGTCCTATCGGAGACGGACGATAAAATTTGGAGGTCCTGTGTGTAAGTTGTGCATGTTAAAGAACCTGTGGCAGTTGAAAATCGAGAAGAGTAGGCTGAAAGGCCGCAGTCCGGGCAAAATGAATTCCTATCACAAAAAAGTCACAGTGGCTGATCACCTGCTTGGCCTAATATCTTGATCCAGAGTAAACCGCCTCATAGAGCGGGTCCAACACTGTAATGGTAACAGGGAACTGGATAAGAAAGAAAGAATAATACAAAATGGATACAACTAGCAAAACCTTTGCTTTTATACTTAATGTCTTCATTCATATTGCAGGTAAAAATGATTGGATAATTAACTGAGAACAGACTAAAATAAGATTGGAGTTGCAATTAAGCAGAATGGAGCATCAATTATGGTCCAATATTAAGTAGAGAGTCCATTTTCCAATAAATATGCCAAACACCACTAAATCACATCAGAGTAGGTAAGGTTCTGGGCTTTGAAGCGAAAGGTACCAGGTTCGAATCCCAGCGGGGACAGATGTTTTAGCACTCGGTATAAACCTATTTGCCACCCCCCTGATCCTATAAAGGTAGGTGGGATCAGAACCTAGTCCTATAGGAGACGAGTGATAAATTCGGAGGTCATGCGTGCAAGATGTACATGTTAAATTGCCAGGTGGAAATCAAGAAGAGTAGGCCGTAAAAATTAATTCCTACCACAAAAAAGTCACAGTGGGATGATCACCTGCTTGGCTTAATATCTTGATCCAGAGTAAATCTGCCTCATAGAGTGGGCCCTACACTGTACTGGTAACAGGGAACTGGACAACAAACAAAAAACCCCACTAAATCACTCTATGATTAAACTGTCTGATGTACTCATCTTCTGACTCTGTAAAGCTGTAAAGAAGAGATAGAGAATTACATGAATGTAAAACAACAATCCTCAATTTTGGTTTGTTCATAACTTCACACACATACTTTTTCTGTACTGCAAGATGTTCTTTGTCCTCCACAACACGTCCATACAAATAAAGCATGTAGTAGAAGACCTGAGGGAACAAAAAGCTAATTAGAAAACAATCATGATTTACCCCGTCAGCCCAGATTCCCTCTAACGCAGGAATACCCTGTCTGTAATCTCTGCCGGATTCCCTCTAAAGCAGGAATACCATGTCTATAATCTCTGCCGTATTCCCTCTAAAGCAGGAATACCATGTCTATAAT
>JARBEP010468364.1:0-10119 GCA_030265255.1 Tritonia festiva
TTTATTTTCGTCAAAATTCTTTGTTAAATGGTGTAAACCATTGCCCCATTTTTTTGTGCATGTCAAAGAATGTTGCTCTTGACAGAGCAGAATATTAGTTGAATTTGCTTTTGAGATAGCAACATACAAAAAATCCATCATTGGGTCAATAAAATGATGTAGTCAATATGCCCACTACCTTCACTCTGCAATATCACAGCAGCTGTTCAACCTATCAGGATCAATTACGTATCATTGGAAAGATCATTGCTGCCCTTAGTAATGATACCAATGTTTCTAAATGTATAAATTCCAAATTATGTTCCTCTTTATCAGAACTGGTCACACTTGAAAAGCAAATGACATTTACAATACCACAATTACATAAATGTAAAAAACTTATTGAAATGAAAAACATATGCAGTGTTAACAGCACAATCAAATATACAAATAAACATGCTAACTTACAAAATTTACAACAGTCAATAAAAAAAATAACAACCTGGCTCTGGTGTTGTTAAAGTTGATTCGGTGGTGATGGTCCCCCTTTCCAGGTAACACACCCTGATGACGGCCGAACATCCCGAACTTACTCTAATTGCAGATTCAGACACACGGAACAGTTCTCCCTTTATACATGGTACTTGAGACAGCTGATTAACTACAGTTGCATTCACAATTTCTACAGGCCGGCCATTGCCATCAGTAATTCGTTTTCTATATATTGTGTCTGAACTACTTAAAAGTCGTACTCTCCTGCACCTAGGCACTGTGAGAACAAAAAAATTAGATAAATGCAATAATCACTTATGACAAGTATAACTATATAATCTACATCTTGCAGTGGAATTAGTGGAATTCACAGGGGGGGGGGGGGTGTCAGTAGACGATGGTGGTGATAGAATACGTCAAGAGGTGACACAGAGGCACATTTCTTTGCCAACTAGACTATTTATAGCAATCTGAACATAGTGTTAGATATAGAAAATCATATGCTTGGGAAGGATACACATCAGGGAAATTAGCTTTTTTTCTTTCTAACGCGCGAAAAAAAATAGGGTCATAAAATATCTGTCAAATTTATGTAAATATGTGTGCCTGCATTCTAAATTCTGGTCCTTTAAATGGATTATAGTTCTACTTTATGGGTTACTAGAGAAATGGACTCATATTTTCCTGAGAAATAACCACAGGTGAAAATTCTTTACAAAAATTATTATTCTGTACTTTCCTTCTCCCATCCCCTTTTTATTTTCCTGATAAGCTCTGTCATGATCATAAGTGTATTGCTTGTTCATCTCCATTCAAATTGATACCAAATGAATGGGTATTTACAATAAAACAATAACATAGGGTGCCTGATTTTTGTATAACCCATCAGCAGCTAAAAAAAAATCCTCAGTTTAAGGGTTGATCACAAAGAATGAGAGCAAAGAGAATAGAAAAAAGAATCTAATTTGCCACTGTGGGACATGACACAAGCCCTTGCATAGAGAAGTGGAAAATCACTCTCATTTCCCCATATCATGTGCTAAGAGGTTACACAACAGGTTGTGCATCCCTGATTATCAGGGTCAAAGTCGCACCACCACACCACTCACGTAGGTGTTTTTCAGATGAAAGACATACTGCAGTTGACAGCTCACGACATGGATTGCTGGTGGCATAATAAAACAGAAACTTGACTTCTCTAGCAAGAAGGGTCGCAGACATGACAAACACTGAGAACTAAGTGGGAACCTTCCTGTGGTACATGCTACGCTTCTCACCAACCCAACCCACACTCACCCTGTGTCTTCTATCTGTTTTCTACTTTCTCCCTCTTATCACTACATTCCTCTTGCACCCTCTTACAAGTCTTTCTCCACGTTCCTCTCTATGGGTGTATATAGGCAAAGATGCAAGGACCATTGCACCACAGTTTGGAAGTGAAGCAGACTTGTGATGAGGGTGTGTGTCAAAAAATGAGGTGTCTGACAAACTATTTAGACAAGGAACTTTCCAGAAACACCCCAACTCAACACAGCACAGAAGAAAGACATGCAAAATAATTAACTACACAAAAAAAAAACAGTAAAAGAATATGTGGTCATATGACAGCAAAAAAGAGTATGGCATGACAAAACTAAACATGAAAGGTGAAACCAATCAACTTGGAAGAAAACACCAGTCAAGAATGAATTTCTAATTCCACATGCTCCTGTACACAAACGCTTGCTCTTTCAGTGCCTACACCTACAAGAACAGGAGACTCTAACTCATTCAATTAAAATCAACAATTCACAACACTCTACACTAATAAAGCTCAATGAAAAAAAGATGCAGTAGCATCCTGCTCGCAGCCAAAGGATTTACAAACAACACAAAATATGTTATGTAGAAATTTCTAAGTTATGTCCCTTCACTTGAAAAGCAGTGAAATGACAACAGCCTACAATGAGGGAAAAAACGGTCTTCCTGTGTCTTTGATGAGATTCATAATGTATTTGCAATGAAAGAGGGAAGGTAAAATAAAAAAGTTAAAAGCATCAAATGTGAAAGTATCTTCTTCATTACTTATCAAATTTTAAAATGTGGCATTTATCAATACTCACAGCGCCCTGGAGATGTAGTCGTAGCTGTTCTCTCATTGTAGCAAACACTGAACCTTCCTTGACATCCACCTCTTACAACGTAGACTCTGTCATTCACAAAATAATTTTCTCTCACCACACACACACCATTACTAAATTCTCTGCGAAGCTCAATGGAAACAATCCGAGCAAACCTTCCATTGTCTCCTCGAATTTTACTCCTGGTGTTTTCCCGTACAGTAATGAGTCTGCAAAAATCTGGTGATAATAATTTGAAGACAATATAATTTCAGCCTACTCATAATTGATTGCATCAAAGTTCACAAATAATAGTTGAAAACCTTATATGTAAAAATATTATAGTTCTCAGTTTTGTTTGGTATGTGATTAGAAGTGTGGAACCATTGCACAATATCCCCTTTACATCTGTTTCTAGGTAAGCAGAGAATACAAAAGACTTTATTCCTTAGAAGCCCAGAAGAAACACAATAGCCAACAAAACAATTCAAAAGTATTTTGTATCTCCCTCCCCACTGAAAACAAACACAAAACCCATGGGAGAGTAACCTACAATAGACCCTATCACTTTTCAATTTCACAATATATCAAAACCAGGTTAATCACCAGCCTTGACAACATTAATCTAAAGATTATTTGGAGTTTAAAACATATCAAGAAAACAATTTCAACTCAACTTTAACCACCTGTAAACATCTTTTAAAGAGTATCAGAATCTTATGGGGTGCTAGGTTTTAGGGAATCCAGTTGCCTTTTTAAATATGTTGATAACAAAAAAACAAATAAAGCAGGAATAGATTTATTGTTATCAATATTTTCTCTTAGCACTCCTACTCAAAGCTATCACTAGGAACAGGTTCTGAATAACCTGCTCACACAAAAGCAACAACAACAACTCACATTGATGCAGTTTTCATATTCAGATTCAGTTGAATTTAATAGAAAACTGATTTGTGACCTGTTCCGATAAAGTGGAACATAAGTCAGAATTTCCAAAGTTCCAAAGTTTGAAGTTTAATGCCCTTTTTAACACATAAAGGTCATATAAAAGGTGGTTCATTAGAACTTAAGAAGATTCCACGTGAACCTCCAGGTCAGAGCCATGAAAACTCTGAAAGGTCCAGAGAAAAAATTCCACACCAGGCGGGACTTGAACCCCGGCCCTCCACATCCAAAGTCTAGTGGCTTGACCACTGAGCTAGGGATTTATACTATACATATCTAGAGATATTGGTATCATTATATCAAGTGCAGCAATTTCTCTTTCCAATACTAAATTGAATCTGCTAGGTTGAACTATTGTTTAGATATTGCCTTGTGAAGGTGGTAAGGGAGTATAGAATAATTATAATAATAATAACCCTATCAAGGTTATCTGTCACTATCTCAAAAGCGAATTATCTAGCAAAGGCCAGTGGCACACGGGAAGGAGAAAGGCAAAACGCGATAACAAAAATTCCTTGTCTTATCCTTGCACCCTTTTCCACCCTTCCTTGTGAAACAAGATTTCCTGCTCGGAAAAGTCTCAGAAAGGCAGGATAATAGTGAAATGTCCATGGGCAATTTTCTTATTTGAAAAGGCGCTTTTGTTTGAAGAAAGGATCAGGTGGTGGTACAAGTGCTGTTGTGCAATCGACGAAAGACAAAGAGAACATTGTGGGTACGACCTATCTTTATTTGGTGCAAGACCTGTTGAAGGCGACTAGGGAGGGAGGCAGAAGTCACAATATTCATATTTTTTGCTCCAAATCACTGAAAGCAAGTAAATGTCCTCTTGAATGATGATTTCAATCAGCTGTTCAATGACTGATTTAGTCAACAAGAAAATGTCTACATTCCAAAGTGCTAAATAACACTTTGAAAATATTGAACATTTTGTGAAAACTTGCCCCACAAAAACACACAAAAAACAAATATGGACAAACATGTGGAAACAAGAGTCTCCTATAATTATCTAATGAAGCATACAGGAAAATAACTGAGATGATTAACGGTATCAATGAAAGGAGGAAAATTTGAAAGTGCCCGAAAAACACCCATAGAGAAAAATCGACTGTGAGAAATGAAACCACGCTTGTGAATGGCAAATCCAGCTTACTAGAGATAGTGACCGACTGCTCTACCAACTGAGCTAACCACCATATTTTGTTTGATGTAACCATTTGTTGTTGTTGCTGACCCGCCAAGATCCTGAGTGTTTATCAGATGGCATAACCTCCCAACCTTACACCGAAAGGTACTAAAAGGTTATTGATAAAGAAAGAATAACCTCACAGAGAATCCTGGTTGTCTTCTGTGTGTTGATCGAATCTGTGTAATCAGCATAGTTAGTGATATGGCCTCACGAAAGACCCAGAGTTTGAAAACACTTTTGAGATGCGGATAGCTCAGTTGGTAGAGCGTGTGGGTCACTATCTCTGGCAAGGCAGAGTTGTCATCCACAGCTGACTTGCATCGTTGAGACAAAGAAGGTGAGTACTGAAAACTATGTTGATGCTTTTTTGACACTCCTTTTACCGCTGAGAAGAAATTGGGTCGGGGCATCGAGGAAAAAAGAATAAAAAGGTGCTTTGCCTTTTCTCCAAACTCTGTGACTACTTCTTAAAAAGCGAGTAACCCACTTTGTGATGCAATCTTTTTGTCACTCCTTTATCTTTTCTCATTTCTCTGTGTACCACCGGCCTTATGTTTCGCATTGTACGAAGTGGTCACATTTAGGAAAGTAAAAATGCATTATAACTCTTCAAACAAAGATTGAGTACCTACCTGGCTCTGGAGTGGTAATAGGTTGGTCTGGGGTCTGTTTCTCATAACATACTTTGAAAATACCCTTGCATCCCTCTCTTGCAATGACAGTGGATCCAGATACGCTCCATTGATTTCCTCTCCTGCATGGTCTCTCTTCGTTAGAAAGCCGTCTGACAAGGGTAACATTCACAATCACTGCATCACTTCCATCACTATTTACAATCTTTTTTCTATCTGGTTCATTTCCTCGACTGACAAGGCGTATCCTAGTGCAAACAACGTCTGTTGAAAAAATAGTAAAGGTAGTCTCAACATTATACTGTGTCACCTTATTCAAGTGGGCTGATCACCTGCTTTTCTGAAATTCTTGGGTCCATAGCTTTTCCAGCTCTATGTTTTGCCACATGTGGTGGGTATGCACCTTTTGTGGCAGACGAGGGAGCTGGCCACAACACGGCATTGCAGTATTAATGGGACTTGATCAAACAAACAAACCTTAAACAATTGTATGTAGAAATGAAGTGTTAAAAAGCTTTCTGGAGGAAACAGTTGCATCTAAATCATGTCATTCATCTTTATTAATTCCTGTTCCACCTTTCAGGGGCGGCAGGTTTAAAACCATGTGTAAGTTATAAATCAGCAAATAGTATTTGCAATTTTAAAAAAAATCAATAGAGAGTACACTACATTGTTCTTAACTTACTCAACCCTAGACCCATTGTCCCTGGTTGTCGGCGCACCCTAGAGATTTTCAACACTTGGAAAGGTATGAAAATAATGCTCAACTTTGTTATATCATAATGAAATTTGACACAGATATAGTTTATCATCTTTACTTTGTGCCTGTATAATTTTTTAAACACAACACATTACAGTCCGTCACAAATTGTTCGCTAAAAAAAGTTAAAAGTAAGGACAGTAAAAGTAAAATATAGATATTTGGTCCACTCAAGAGCACAGAGAGAGACAACTCCAAAATACTTATCACTAAATAAGATTTATTCATTACTATTCAAGGTAAAAGCCATGTGGAAAGTGTTTTTTTGTGTTGGTATTGGAAGAAAGTTAGCAATCCAAAGACATGGAAGACAGCTAGGTGTTGACTGCTTCTAGCTTCTACTTGTAGGATATACCTTTCATAACTATAGTCTGCTTCATTCAAATGAGGTTCGCCATTCATCACAAGTATTACATCATAGTCTTTTTCACATAAATGTGCTGACTTCGACTAGTACTCAAAAGAAAATTGGTCCGATCAAACCGATCAAAAGAAAACTAATAATTGTTGTTTCATCTAAAGAAGTTCCTCTGATTCATTATTCAAGATGAAAACCACTTGGAAATGTTTCTCTTTGTTTTGTTTTTGAAACAATGGAATGGTCTGATCAAACACGTGGAAGGCAAAGCAAGATTGTAAATTTCGGTGTCAACATAATATTTCAAAAATAGATTTATTAGTACCAAAGAGTTTATAAATACAAAGACTAGAGGGATAAGTTCCTCACAAAGTATATTGGTGCTGCGTGGCCAGTTAAACAAAGGTTATTGCCACTAAATTATATGTAAGTGACCTCATGAGTTATTGCCAGTCCTCATGTATGATTCATTTTGACCTCATGCAAGTTATCTCGAATTTGGAAACGTGACTCTCTGATTTCTCTAGTTCTATCTATAACCTCTTTGATTAGTACTAATCTTAGATGTAACCTTGTAATTATAGCCTGATCCTATGAATAAAAGGTTCTGCTTGCATTTCATTATAGTTTCTCTCAAATGAATGCGTTGAATTAGGCTAGCAAACTTGGAAAACTCCATACCGATATACTCTGTGTCAGAGCAAAACAGTTGTGTGGACATACCGATAATATCGTTACGCAATATATCTTTTAAAACAATAAATGATCGCTTTGAACTCAACAATCTAAGATCAGTTTGTCTTAGTTGAAAATTCAAAACAATAGCAAAATCAGCACATTGCCATTGATGTATTCTCTGTTTCGCATTTGTTGTGGCAGGATAAATAAACAATTTTCTTTTGATTCAACATGAAATTTCCACTTACCTGGCTGAGAACTGGTAAGAGCAATTTCAATGGGTGGATCATCTGAAAGGATCACAAGGGTAACCTTAGAGTAACTAGCAAATTGGAGTCATTATCACAACCACATGGTGACTGTAACTTGTCACCTCTAAAAATTAGATTTTTACAATTCAAATTGTTCTCTCAATAGAGTGGACTACACTTAAGTTCAACTTAAGTTGAAGTCGCTTGAGTTGATCTTCAGTTGACTTTATTTTTTTCTTTGGAACAAACAAGACTGATATAAATTTGGATGTGTTGACTTCAACACAAGCGTTGCAACACTTGATCCTTCAATGTTTATGTAAAAATAAAACAGATGAGTTGATTTTTTGGTTGTTGTGATTCCAAGGTCGCACTAACCAAATGTAAAAATAGGCAACACGCTTGAATCATCTATTTTGTCATTTGGCCCAAGCATCTTACTTGTACTGTGACAGATTTGCCATTTATAACCCAAATCATTCAGATGTTGTGGTTAAAATTTATGCATTTTACAAATTGTTGATGATTAATGAACTTGGTGAAGTCCAACATTTGTGTTGAACTTCGGATGTGTTGATCTTTTTTTCTTCTCCCCAAACAACATCAACTTAAGCAGAATCGACTGAATGAATCTGAAATCTTAATAAATCAATCTTTTACATCTATGAAATAAAAGTCCTCTCACCTGGCAATGGTGCTGTAAGGGGAACATTTGCAATTGCTGGAAACCCCTGATAACACACTTTGAAGATTGCATCACAGCCAGGCTTAACCTTCATACAGGAAGTTTCAACAAGATAAGTATTTCCCCTCTCGCATCGTCCAAAGGATAGGTCTTGTTTTACCTTTACACTAAGGATTTTTGCTTTCTTGCCAAAGCTATCAAAAAATGTTCTTTTAGGGTTGTTGTTATCATCAGGATTTGGAAGATGAAATACTGTGCAATTTATACCATCTATGAAAGAGAAAAATGAAGCAAAAAGTATTTGGTCCGCCTATAAATACTTATCAAGAAAACAAGTAGGGAAAATAATAATCAAAATAGTATATCTAGCATTGGTAGGTTGAATCATCACAAGTCAAATTGGCAAAAGTGATTATGATCTTTTTATTCTTTTTTCAATATCTAAGAGTCTAGATCTAGACGTCTATCTAATAGTTTACACATTTGAACAATTAAAGAATGTCATAATATGAATAAGACACAATGTTGAGAATGATATTTCAATTTCTTTCTTTATCAATTCCTGTTTTGATTTTAAGTGTCAGGAGGCAATTTTGATCATGGATTATAACACAGAGTCATGGAGTCTAGACGTTTATAGTCTAGACTATTCCCCAAACATTATGACACTCAACACTCAAGAAAATAATGAGACATCTTAGGAGAATATGGACATAGAAATATAAGGTCTAAGGCCTTTAACTCTTTTAAGTCCAACTTAATAACAGAATTGTATCGTTCTGTGTATGTGTAATGTCTGACTTATGTCCTAAAAGGTGTTGTGAATTTCATGACCACATTGTAAAGCGCCATTGATTGATCATTTCAAAAATGAATTTTGGCGCTAGGATTAAGTCGTTTATCATTTTATTATTATAATTATTGTAATAGATGATATTATATAATAGACAGATCATTGCAGGACATGAAATAAACTTACTTTCAAAAGTGGAGAACACTGAATGTTTAGGCCCTTGAAGGCTCTCAACACTGAAGGATAAGAGCTGGAATATAAAACAACAATAGATATGCAACGGTCTAATATAGAGATGCTTTAGTATGAAAATGTTGCCACCAATCAATAGCATATAGATTCTAGACTACAGGATGCTTTATTGTCCTTAATGAAGTAATCCGTTTTTCTTCCCATTCAAGTTTCTTGCATGATTTTGAGACAGACAATGATTGGTGCTTCTGCTTTGTCATTCAGTAAGAAGACCTCTAAGATTATTGATCTTAGATTAGACGTCTCAATATCTTAGATATCTTACCTCACAGTTGAATTATTCGTGTATTTTTCAGTCATCATTTTCGTCAGGACCCGTTGGTGGCCCTCAGTTTATAGTTTGATAATATGAAAAGAAACTCTTTGATTGAAAAATCTGGCAAAAATCGTGCTAAGTCTGAATACTGAACATACAAGACTTCCATTCTTCAATCCTGCCAAGAGTGAAAGGGAGATAATTTCCGAAGTACCTAGATATGTAGCAGTTAGCAGACGACAAAATACATGCCGAGCGTTGCCATGGTACTTAGCCTCGACGGTACAACGTACGTGGCCCCAATTTCGGACGCCGTTGTCATTGCCCTACGTGTAGGGTCACGTAGTCATTGCCCCAATGGCAGGCCATGCGCGCACGAAAATGTTTTTTTTATTCAACATAGCGACAATGCAAAAGATCGGCTTCGTTAAATTTCGTAAATTGATTGTATTTCTTATCCTTGTCGCTATTTTGAGGTTTTAAAAAAAAATCATTAGGCCCTATCCTGCATGGCTCTGAGAAGTGTCTGACATTGAGGCAATGAAAAAAGCGTCCGAAATTTGGGCCACTAATCCTAACAAAGATCATCGGAATCTTTGGTTACATCGAGGAATTATGCCTACGGTAAGAACCCACACTTTCTCTATGGCCTTACTAACAAATAAATAAGGCCACCTCTATTCGGACTCGAGTCCGATTAGACGTTTTATCTATTCGGACTCGGGTCCGAAAAAAAGGTTTTATTTATTC
>JARBEP010469473.1:0-10105 GCA_030265255.1 Tritonia festiva
AAAACAAATGAAAAAACCCCAGAAAACACACACAGACACAAACCAACCTTGTCATAATAATGATATAATACCAAAAAATGTTAGTGCTTGTGTTATGTCCTTAAATGATTGGTGAATGAAATGGTAGATCCTTTGTCTATGAATCCTCAAGGCTGGCACCCTTTTGATATTTTTCTGTTTTTACTTGTTTCTCAGGGAGGACCTACAACGATTTGAACCAGTACCCTGTATTTCCTTGGGTGTTGGTCAACTATGACACCGAAGAATTGGATCTTGGCAGTGCAAATTCTTACCGGGATTTCTCCAAGGTGAGAATGTATTACCGTCCATCATCTCATAGTTTCACAGTGGGCTGAATCTGATCATAATGGGCTGATCACCTGCTTGGGCTAACATCTTGATCCAGAGTAAATCCGCCTCATAGAGTTGGCCCACGACTGTGATAGTAACAGGGAACTGGATAAGAAAGAGAGAAAGATCTCATAGTTAACTGAAGGAGGAGCATAAGGGCCCACCTAAGATTTTGTTAGTGATAGATTTAGTGTCAGTAGATTTTACTTTTACTCAAAAATGATGTGTGTTATGAGAGAGCAAGCTTCAGGATTGGACAAGTTATATAGGTTTATATGAAAATGACAAACAAATCGTTTTTATAACTTGTGCCAAATCCTATTTTTTAAAGTGACTGCCCTGTTTTGGGGGGTTTTTTGGTTTGTTTTATTTTTTTTTAACTCATCAAATATCCTGTTTTCAATAGTTAAAAAATATAGTAATCCTGGGTTTTTTCGCAATGTTTTTTACTTTTTCTATTTATTTCCTGTTATTTTTTCTGTAGTCTTGTCGTGTTTTTACTTTGGTTAGGGTTGACAGGCCTGTGTTTATATCACATCCATACAGGATCCACATGTATGCCAAGAATCTGTCTGCTTACATCTTGTTTTTATAATGTCTTAACTTGTCAACTTTTTTTCCACCCAAATTTCCCACCATGCAATCCTTCCCACCCTGAAATATCCTTCCAGCCAATTGGAGCCATGAATGAGACCAGAAAGGCTTACTTTGAGGACCGGTATTCCAGCTGGGAACACGACCAGATTCCCCCATTCCACTACGGCACTCACTACTCTACTTCTGCCTTCACCCTCAACTGGCTTATTCGTGTGGTGAGTCCTCGGGACGTACAGCTGCTGACTTAGTCGGGAATTGCACAGGATAAGACAAGCTTTGCCGCGGCATCTTGCTGGGAATGGTACCAATGAAACTAAAGCAAGCGTTTCTATCGTAATGGTTACCATTTCTGACAAGATGTCACAGTACAGCTTGGCCCCTCCTGTCTCATTCGGGCCTTAGTGGTTAAGCTTGTGGCTAGGAATTCATTTTTTATTTATTGTAGGGTGTTTGCTGGTTCATTTGTGGGATGTATTAAAAGTGTTATTGAACATATTTGATTCACTTGACTTGGATAATAACTCATATTTCAGTTTATAAAGAAAAAGTTATTGTGTCACGTTTATAAAGGATAAATCATTTGGCATAGCTTTAGTGCAAAGCAAGTCTACCTTGATATAGATATAAATTACACCAAATTGTTAATTCATGCCTCAGATTTTTCAGGTATTGAAAAGAGTTTGTCATAAAAATACAGCGTTGATGCATATTTTTAAAAATGCCCATAAAGATAGTAATTATTTAGAGAATTTGACATTGATTTTTTGAAAATCCTTGCATTTCTTTCAGGAACCATTTACCACTATGTTCCTCAACCTACAAGGAGGCAAGTTTGACCATCCCAACCGTATCTTCTCCTCTGTTGGAATGGCTTGGAAGAACTGTCAAAGAGATACCTCAGATGTCAAGGTATATACTCAGTATAAGAAACCTTTGATGGAGGAATATTTTATCACTATTATTGTATAAAGCAGTTTTTCCATCATTCGCTGTCAGAAAAAGATGTTGACGTCAACAATCTAGCAGAGTAGGATTACTTAGTAGACAAAGTAATATAGATGTGGCAGCTCGTTTCTCTCCAGTTAGATTTTTATCATACGTATGAAGCAGCTCTTTGCCAGTCCTGGGAAGAAAGGCATTATTAGAGTTGAGATTTAAAAAATAAAATAAAGTTTGTTTCCATGTGTGTCATGTCAAGTCCAGACATTTGATTTGAACACCAAATATTTATAAAAATATTACTTACTAAATCCTCTCGCTGCGTTCGTTGTCATACTTACTCAAATCTTTTGCTCTATTCGTATTTTTAAAACAGGAACTGATTCCAGAGTTTTTCTGCCTGCCTGAGATGTTCACCAACACCAGCAAGTACAACCTGGGCAAACAGGAAGACAACAGTGTGGTGGATGATGTGGAATTACCTGCCTGGGCAAAGTCCCCAGAGGAGTTTGTCCGCATCAATAAGATGGTAGTGGCTTTCAAATAATGTCTCAATTCTTTTCGGCTTTTTGGATTCTATAGTGATTCTTTCTTTCTTTCTTATCCAATTTCCTTTTACCATTACAGTGTAGGTCCAGCACTATGAGGCTAGATTTCTGTGGATCAAGATATTAAGCCAAGCAGGTGATCAACTCACTGTAACCTTTGTGGTAGGAATTAATTTTGCCCGGACAGCGGCCTTGCGGCCTACTCTTATCGATTTTTAACTGCCAAGGGTTCTTTAAAGTGCGCAACATGCACACAGGACCTCCAAGTTTATCGTCTGTCTCCGATAGGACTAGGTTCTTTTGATCCCACCTACCTGAATAGGATCAGGGGAGGGGCATATAGGTTTTTCACCAACAATGCCTGTCGCTGCCTGGAATCGAACCCGGTACCTTTCGCTTCTTAGGTGAGAACTGTACCTATGCGCCACTTGGACCCCCATTCTATAGTAATGATTTTAGTTTTTAAGTATTAGTTTTATGGATTTGTTTTCTTTGCCATCCTTCATCTTATGTTTGAGATTATTTATTCGTACATAGGCTGATTGCTTGATTGTCTAGTCTTTGATTTTATATCCTTAATATTGTGCTGCATTCTAACCCAAATTTGAGTTGGATGAAAAGAGAGAACAACAATTTTGTAATATATTGTCACATGATATTTTTGTCAAATTACTTAATCTGTTATTTATTTTAAAAAGTATTTAGTGATGCCCATATATTTTTTTCAAATACATAAAACATTTCTGTTCTTTTCAGGCTTTGGAATCAGAATTTGTGTCGTGTCAAATACACAACTGGATTGATCTTATCTTTGGCTACAAACAGAGAGGTGAGCCACTGAAAATATGAGCTCCTTATTAAGCATTATGGAGGCGAGGTGGCCGAGTTGTCTAGACAACAGACATCCATGGCGAGGGTCGTGGGTTCAAGTCCGGCATCGGGCACTTTGTTTTTTTCTTGGGCAAGAAACTTTACTGAGTTTACCTCACTCGACCCAGGTGTAGAAATGGGTACCGATTCTTAAATTTAATTTGGGGAAGTATTCTGGGATATATCAGCGTCCTATCCAGAAAGTGACAAATTGTCACCTTGTCCACTTCTGGCTACCGAAATTGGGTATGAGCCTAAAATACGTTATTTTTTACTTTTTATTTAAAGCATTTTATATTTTTCATTTTGTGTGTACGCTTTTAGATTAAAACAAGTAGTTTGAAGGTTTCAAAAGGTACTGAAATGTTTTTGAGACGTGTTCTGGTTTTGTGATATATTATAAAATTGATTTGTTGCTATGATTAGTGTAAGATCATAATTCACAGCGTTTTTATTGTAAATGTTTACATTCCTAATGACATTAGTGTTGGAATGTTGACGATTTGTTTGAATGATTACAATCCTATAAATGTTGTCTGTTTGATTACTCTCCCCTGAAATTAGTTTGATATTTCTTAACAATATTTAGTATACAGGAGTGCTAGGCCAGTGTAGAATTGTATTCAAATTTTTTACTATTGCAGGACCTGAGGCAGTGAGAGCTACCAATGTGTTTTACTACCTTACCTATGAAGGCAACGTCAATCTGGACAGCATGACTGATCCTGTCATGAAACAGGTGTGGAGAATATTCAAATATTTTGCATAAAAGGATTGTTTTTTATTATTTATGCTCCATCTCAATCTTTTCTAAGACTTTGACTTCTGCCCTTTATCTTACTTGACTCCCTGTTCCTAGAATTGCTACTACTACTATTGTTGTTTCAGCGATCTCTGTCTTTTGCCTTAGTTTATGTATCCACCCCTGAGAATTAGAGTTAAGTTCTGTCTTTAAGATCAGCATGGAGTGATCGACTCCATGTCTGCTTAGCCAACCTTTTTCTCCTTCCCTAGGGATTCTAATTTATACACTGCTCTTGTCTTCTAGGTTGAAAATTCCGTTGGAAAGTGTCTTTGGCCCTAACAGTTTCCTTGCTGCTTTCACTGCAGCACATCCTTGCTCTCCTCTAGAGCGCTATTTCTTCTGATTTTTATCAGTTGTCAATGAAATTGTTTTCTGTAACCTTTTTTAGATTGTTACTATGGATGGATTTTTAGCCCATCACAAAACCCAGAAGAGTTAAAGGGTCCCTGGATTGCTCTATCTGATCTCTGACTTTCCCGGCATGAATGCCCCGTCAGGTGTGGCTCTTGGGGTCACTGAGATATGCAACCCTTGGAATGCGGCGTCGTGGCATCGGAAATCCAACCTGGGACCCTTCTCATAAAAACATTTTTTTTTTTTCAAAACATTTTTAGAAAGAAAATAATTTCCAAATTATTTTTGTTTGGAAATATGAAAGTGTTGATACAAAAATCATTGTGTGTAGTTTGACAAAGATCTATTTCCATGTATTTTGTCATTGGCAGGCCATAGAGAACCAGATTCGCAGCTTTGGACAGACCCCTACCCAATTGTTGGCAGAACCTCATCCCCCAAGGAGCTCTGTAATGCACCTGGTAAGTTAGATAAAGGGGAACGGAAGCCTTATAGTTTCACTGTTTACTATACAGCTTATAATACATTTGTTCTGTTGTGAGCATTTGTCAGTGTTGAGAACATTTATTTGTGGAATCATTTGATTGTTGTTGTATATATGAAGGGCTTCATTAAAAAATGCTATATATCCAAATTGACTGAACTGAGATAATCACACTTTTTCATGTGGCAAATAGTGGGTTTTATAAGGAAACCCTGACTTTGATCTTACTGCGACAGTGTTTATAGTGCGTTTTGCAGTGAAAATTTTATTGTATGATATAAAGGCATTTATAACCATTAGCTTCTCGGTGATAACTCATTTTTTTCAAATTTTGCTTATATGGCGTTTTGGCATGGAACCCTTCGTGTAATAAAACCATTTTAGCGTTTTAGTTTTGTTTGACTACAAACTATCCATGTCATTCCAGGCAAGATCTGCATTGTTTTCTTCTAATTTTTGTTTGTGTTTACAGAAATGAGTATTACTATTTCAGTTAATTTTCATGTTACCTATTTGAACTAGTTTTGATTATTTTGTTGTTTGTGGAAATATTGTTTGTCATCAATGTGATCCAGCTTCTCTCTCATATTTTGTCATCAATCAGGGATGTAAATTGACTATCTTTCTTATCTTGTCATTAGTTGGTGTTGTTGTTTATGTTTTTGTTGGATTTCTTTTTTCTGTGACCGGCCAGACTAGCTTTCTGCATTCTCAAATAATATTTTAAATTTAGTGTTATAAAGTCTGTGTAACTTCTACTTATTCATCTCAAGCTTGAGCTTACAAATTAGTTATGACATACTGTTGAAATGTTTTTGTTTTTGCTGCATGCATTAGGTCATTTGGTAATGGTTCAAAATATATCCTCGCCCATGTACAACATGATACCCTACAGCCGTGATTGGAGTAGTTGAGCATGAAAATGAAAAATTGCCAGGTTATAACCTCGTGGCTCATGTATTGGATCCAAACCTTTTGATTTTAAGGATAACATTGTGCCTGGTGCAATAGGCATTCTGGCCATGGATGACATAAACACCACAGGTCGTGTTAAGTCATCATTTAAAACTGTTTTCTAAGGTGTAAGTTCAATAAGTTCATAAATACAACACTAACCTGCACTTCCCTAAGTTAAATATTATAACATGCCTTTCTCTCATTTCTACTTGATGTTTTGCAGTAATTTAGGAGATACAGTCCTTCATGATTTACTTTCAACCCAAACTATTTCATGTTAATCCTGCTACTGACTGATAATGGATTGATTCCGTTGTATACTCTTCGATTTCAAATATTTATCAAATAACGTGGCTTTTTTAAACATTTATAACTGTCACATTGTTATTGTATTGAGAGTTGTGTCTTGATTCCTTGTTCCAGGCATTTGATATAGAAGGGACAGGGACATGTTCTATGCTTGTGGAAGTGGAGGAGGAGGAGGAGGAAGAGGAGGGGGATTATGATGAAATTGTGTATGAAGTAAGGGGAAGAGAGATGGGAGTGGAGAGTGTGTTTTGTGGAGTAGATGATCTTCTTGTTTCTTCAGTAACACACAGCTTGGAGCACAGATCTGAATTATCAAATAACATCATGTACAGTTTTAGAAAAACACTGCACAAAACAACAACTAGAAAAACAGAAATGTTTGTAAAATCCGATAGTAAAAAAAAAAAAAGAATATATTATGAAAATGATATAAATTACTTTTGGCTGTGATGAATGAAAAGAATTGATTTCTGACTATGACGGTGTCAAGTACAGACAAGATTCATCTGTTGTAGTTTTGTAGGTGGGATGTGTGATATGCATTACTTCTCTCAAGATTGGACACGGTTCTGATTTTGATGACAACTTCTTCACCAATGCTTTTGTAACTTGGCTCACCAAATATAGTAAATACAATACTCATCCTCTCATTATGCTTTCATTCCATCCAGCTTTTGGAAAAAAGTCAGGAACATCGAAGCATTCTAACCAAGGTTTTTCTATATTTTCATTTTATTATGCCTTTTATTATTTTTGCCACTCCACTGTTGCAACCTGACATCTAGGTTTGCTTTTTAATCAAACATTTATTTCTTAACTTAGTGTTTGATAGAGACGCCCAATGCTTTGTAACTATACTGCTAACTAACGTTTGTAATTCAAATCTACTAATGATCAGTAGGTATTAAATATATCACAGTTAAAACTTGTGTGTATCGTCTAGCTTTGTAGTCTATTTGTTCATAATCCACTTTTCACGTCAACTTAATTGTGATAATGAGTTGTTCTAATCATATTTTTTCCTTTCCTGAGAATTGCACAGTGGAGTGAATTTCTTGTCAATCAATAACCATATTCATACATAGATCCTTCGCTTTCATTTATATCCTTTTTTCATTCTTTAGCTTTCTTTTTAAAAATGAAATGAGGGATTTGTCATGCAAATACATTTTGTGTTGGGAAGGTGCTGTGATTTATTTGGTATGCTTTTGATAGTCAAACATGATTTTGATTGGAAAGGGAATTTTGCTTATTTACCTTAATCTTATTTTAATTTCTTATATTTTTGTTTAAAGAGAAAGAGACAATTCAGACTATTAGTTATTTCAGGAAAATCATTTCAATAGACGGATGCTAATCGGATTTAGGAATCTTATATTATTTATATAAATTTTATTTGTCGATGTGGTGAAAAAGATAATGCTTATGGTAATGATGGTGATCATCAAACTGGTGATGATAATAATGATGATGATGAATGCGTTATATTCTTTTGTTTGATATTTCCATTTTTGTTTGGGTTTGTTTTTTTTATTGATCTTCTAGATTTTTTTTACCACTCGTGGTGTGTCCATACAAAGTTTATGGTGATGGGACATTTATTTTCTTTATTTTTCCTATAATTTTTACTGTATGTTTTAAAAAAGTTCTAAAGTTTTAAGTTCTACGCCCTTTTCAAAACATAAAGGTTTTATTTTGAAAGGCAGTTCTAAAGAAGGGGTCCCAGTGGCACAGAGGTATGGTTCTCGCCTCTGAAGCGAAAGGTACCGGGTTCGATTCCCGGCTGCGACAGTATTTTTCTCCTTGAAATTTGGTGAAAACCTATATGCCACTCCCCTGATCCTATTCAGGTAGGTGGGATCAAGGATGGTAAAAGGGAACTGGATAAGAAAGAAAGTTCTAAAGAACTAGAAAAGATTCCACATGAATCTCCAGGGCAGAGCCATGAAAACTCTAAAAGGACTAGAGAGAAAAAACTACGCCAGGCGGGATTCAAACCCAGTTCTCCACGTTCAAAGTCGAGTGACTTAACCACTGAGCTAAGGACGCCCCCTACCTTATGATTATGACTATACAAGTAGGGGGAGGTCTGTTAAAGATGAGTTCTTTTTGTGAGACAGCTGTGAAAATAATGGTGATAGTGGAGTGGACTCCCTTTGGTAGAATATGTCATCAATATAAAGTCCTTTCAAGGATTATCACACCTGTGGGGTCAAGCCAGGAACAGGATTATATCCACCTACATGGTGATATGAAGAAGATTTAGTACTTATTGCTTGTCAATCAATAACCATAGTCATACATAGATCCTTCGCTTTCATTTATATCCTTTTTTCATTCTTTAGCTTTCTTTTAAAAAATGAAATGAGGGATTTGCTGCAACAAGTACATGTATTACTATTACAGCATGAAGAAATCTGTACCAATGATAGAATCAACCTGTGGTAAAATAATAATAATAATAATAATAATAATAATAATAATAATAATAATACAAAGCATTTATATAGCGCATATCCACAACCAGGTCATGCTCTATGCGCTTAAATCCCATGGAGACAAAGGTTGTTAGTTGTATGCCCTTTCTAACGCATTTTAGGTCGTATCAAAGGCAGGACCTCCTATCACCAATGGGACCTGAATCCACGGTCATAGAGTCAAAGCCTTGAAAACTTCCCACTCCCACCCCAACAAGGACTCAAACCTATGACATTCCTATAACACATGACACAAAGTGATAATTGAATTTGGCCGTCAAATTGTTCATGGAAAACTGAAGACAATGACAGACTTTGATAGTAGTCTCACAAGGTGTAAGGACACTCTAATTGGCCAGGTTGGAAACAAAACTACTAAAATGTCTGGATATATGTTTGTTTTTTAAATTCATTACACTGACCAGAATAAGCAGGGGATAAGAAATGCTCATCATATTATCATGGTTAGGATCAACATCATCATCATCATCACCATCATCATCGTTACAATTAACCACAACAACTTTTCTGCTTTGCTTTCCCTTATGCTAACCCATACCAATGTTGTGATAAGCACATCACTGGCGTTTGTCTGGCACACTGACTGGACCAGTACACTCTATCTTTAACTTTAGTCCTCTGTTTACAAAAGATCTTCTTGAAACCTGTTTATACAAAGATTATCAAGACTTATTGATAAAGGGGCGATTACGGGTTGTAAAACCTTTATTTGGTCTTCACTCTTGGTCATAATTGTAAAGTGCATCAAGCCTGACCTAGTCATTATAGAAATGCATGTATTATTATTATTATTATCGTTATTGTATGAAGTGGGAAATTGTCTGTTTATCATATTGAAATATATATATTGCAACTCCCTGTACAAATTTCCAGAAATGGATAAATAGAATTAATCTTATCTTATCTTATCTTAATATCCAAATACAAATATTCCAATAGGCTTTAATACTTTGTCAATGGAATTTACAGCAAGGTTTATTTTCCAACAACACTTAAGAATCAGAAATGTTAATGAAGAGGAGTTAGCTACCATTATTCTCTTTCACTCAATTTTGATTGTTTCTGACTCTATGAAAACCACAAAGGTCTTTTCATTCCTATTCCGTTATTATAGTTTCCTTTTCCATTTATAACTCTTTATAACTTTCTTTATTGATCTTTTTAATAATTTAAGGCTCTTTATATTTTGTCTTTGCCTGAATATCTTTCTGGCACACTCTCTCTCTCTCTCTCACACACACACACACACACACTCTCTCTCTCTCTCTCTCACACACAACCCTCTCTCTCTCTCTCTCTCTCTCTCTCTCTCTCTCTCTCCACACACCCCCCCCCCTCCCCCTTACAGACACTCCCCCTTCTCCTCTAACATATATCTGTCAATCCATCCTCC
>JARBEP010471693.1:0-10097 GCA_030265255.1 Tritonia festiva
CCACGGAACGGAATGGTAAATCAGTTCGTCTATCTTATATTTCGTCTATCTTATATTTCGTCTATCTTATATTTCGTCTATCTTATATTTCGTACTTTACACTCCAGTTCCCTTGCGCCGTGGGAATTGATATCAAGTTTCTAAACAAACCATAATAGCTAGATACAAATTTACTGTACTGACATCTAACCTTACTACCTATGGATGCTCATTTAATCCTTATACTGAGATCTACTTTCTACTTTATGATTTTGACGTCATATTAATAAACCAATAAGGTTAGAGAACAGTATGGTATACCACATGCACAATGTGAATGGATTAAAGTCAAACAGCATTCTTGTTAAGAAATGTAAATGATGAACAATTATGAACCAATAGATAGGGGGCGTCAATAGATTGTAAGGGGGCGTCCCCTTAAAGGTTTGTATTTCGAGTGTAGTAGGAAATTAGTCAGATTGGGTATAAGTAAAACAGAGACCCCTGTGGGATGCATGCCCAGATGTGGCCCTACCCGTTTAATGGGTAAAAATGTAATGGCCGAAAGGATTTCTTGAGGGTGATTTAGGATCTGAAGACTTTGGGGAAGTTTCTTGCCACTAAGGGGAAATCCCCTTAAATGTGTGTATCATGTAGTTTGATAATCTTTTGCCATGCCCTCTTTGTTGCAGCTCATTAGCTTGGTGTGCTTCTTATTGTTTCACAGAATGCGATATTATTTAACCTTATATTGATATCCAAACCACCCAATGATTCCATTCAGCAGAAAGCGTCTACTACAAAGCTCTTCACGACTACACAGCCCTCCAAGAAGGTCATCTATCCTTGACCAAAGGAGATGAGGTCCAGCTCCTGGAGACGGCGGACAACGGGTGGTGCCGGGGGGTCAGCAAGAAGGATGGACTGGCTGGGTGGTTTCCCAATAGCTATGTCACTGAATCACAAAGTAGGTTACAGTTACATCGTTACTTGCGGTGTGTTCTAAATACGCTCCTTCTGAATCTTGTCTTTTTTATCTCTGTTATATCTTTGTTTCATCATAAAAGATGAGCGACTTGAGAATACTTGTAAGGCGTAAATGATTTGTTTCTATTCAAGTTGCTGGTTTCTATATTTACTGTCCTACAGACAATTTATACCCACCCCCTCTTGCCACACATACTCACTCACTCACACACATGCTTACTCACACACTCACACTTACTCACGCACATTTTTACTCACTCACACACACACACACTCTCATACACATACTCACTCACTCACTCATACTTACTCACACACATATATACTTATACACGCATACTTACTCACACACAAACACACACTCATACAATTCAGGGTGTGGGTATTCCGCTATTGTTCTAATTTCAACACATCCTCGTATTCTTCTCAGCAACTCCCGATACTTGAAAATTTAACACGTAGACATTCTCGCGTTGTGTGGCACAATCTGCTCAGTTCTCTTCTAACTGAGGGGCTTACCACCAAGGCAACAGACAGTAAATATTGTTATGGCCACAACTTGGGCAACACCTAAAAATATGACGCTCATGTGCTATTCAAGGTTCGGGCACAATGGTCTGACCACCTGCTTGCCTTATCTACCTGATCCAAAGTTTTCCAGCAAGGTGTTCAGCAATGTTGGACATGGAGCTGTCCGCAACACTTCTTAGCGGTATTATGCGCTGAAATTGTGATAGTAATATCAGGCTGTAATTAATTTGTTCTCGATGTTATCTCCCGAGAATAAGGTTTTATGGGTGAAAAACTAACACTAACAGGATGTTGAAGTTAGCGATGCCACATTCAGGGGCGGCGCGTATATTAAGGGGCTACGGGGCTAACCTCCCACTTTCCCATACAAGATTGTGACCAAGAAAATTGTAAACATAAACATTCTTACGGCTTTACAATAATTGCCTTAACCGTGTGGTGTATATTTACATTGAGGAATACCACCCACACCCACACCGACACCGACACCCACACCCATAGACATCAAGCAAAGTAGCATCACTGATTATGACAAAATGCTACATTTAGCCCCCCTCCCTAATCACAGCATCCAACTCTACTTGTCATGCTTAGCCTTAGCCAAATCCAATTACGGTCAAGTCACTCTTTCAAGAGCCGTAATCCTTGCACACCATGTTTCGCTAACGAGCAGATGCCAGCGCTATGAATCCAACTATTCTATAAAAACCCGAGTGGTAAATCCCCCACCCCTGGGGGAATATCTCGCCCACAATAATGAATTGAAATCCATGTTGCCACCCTGATAGTAGTGCTAACATGCTCCATACTATAAACTGATATGACAAATTAATGTGGTAGCTTCCATAAATAACAAATTGCAGGGATGACCGAGAGGTTCTGGTACCGCTATAAACCTTCCTCAACTAATGAACAAAGCACAAATGACAACCAACATGTAACACGAAGATCTGAAAAGAAGAACAGTCAACCCAGTATTTTTTAAAAATAAAATTAAGATTAGATAGAAGTGAGAACGTCCACTTAATTGAAGCCTAAAGGACGCAAAATAACTTATGTATTCCACGAAAAAGTTTATTTCCATTTCAATGAAGAAACCAATTCCGTGTTCCATAGTCTTAAATTGTGTATTTCTATTTCCAAACACAGACAATGGAGAAGACAGCAAAGACACAGACACCTTGACAGACTCCAAGAACACCCGAGGCCATATTAGTTCTTTTCAAATCAAGAAAACTGATGGTGACAAAGTGACACCAGTCACCTTCGAGAGCGTCCCCCAGTATGCGTCATTAGAGGTAAGAAAGGTGACGGGGAGAATGGGCAATTACAGTCATTTTGGAAGGTATTGATATGACAGGGTTAGACCCATTCTCCACCAGGGCTGGCTCTGGGTTTGGTCACTGGTAGTTGGGATTAGTACCCAGATACAGTGGAACCTTGTTCGTCTCAGCGAGGGAAAAGCAATTAAGCACAGACCCAGACATGATGGGTTCCACGGGATGTTTTTTCTCATTTATGAGTGTTGGTTACTTATCTGCCCAGAGTGGTAGAACATCCCAGTTGTTATCCATAGCTGAGGGGGTACCCACAAGGTTACCCCTATTAGCCCGGGTGTTATTGAGTACCCGGCCGAGAGCAGCGAAGGATAGGCAGCTCGCACGATATATTCCCCCAGGGAATTAAGTACGACTCTGGAATATGATGGCCTTCCGGTATGACAAAGACATATTGTAAAGCGCAAGGAGCATGAATACATGTATTTGGGTTACGTAAGTGCTCTCTTTAGTTTTACTTTTTTTTTCTAAAAGGTGATGAATTCTAATTATTGTTTATCATCTATATTGTTTTATCCGAGCACAGAGAAAAGGAGGAAACCCTGACGTGGCGTGTTGGGTGAAGATGGCTGCCAGCATTTCGATGTCTTCTATTCCCTCTGTGGACAGTGCTGCGACTGGGTCAGTCCTTAATGACTACAATAACCCGAACAAAGGTAAACTAACAACTTTGAACTTTGAACAACGGTAGACTTAACACACTCGCTCCTTTCCAACTATCCATCTCCTATTTAATGCTTTCCAAAAGGGGTTTGGTTTTATCCATACCAAAGTAATTATTCTACCAGCTCATACCTCAATGATAACAAAAAAAATATTTACAAAGAAATATCTATTTTTAAAGACCATAATATTTGTCTTTTTTTGTTTTCATCAATCATAATATAAGTGTGTACATTCTTGATTCAATGAATGAAGGCCACAGGGGAAAATACGACCAAAGTCACTTTTTTTTTAAATCAGAGATTTTGCGCCATATCCCACATGTAGTTTCCTTCCCATTAGGTATCAACACCAAAAAAGACACTTTTATAAAGCACGTACACTGAAGGAATGAGAGCGTTTACAATCTCAAAACTGGAATATTGTGACTTAGGTTCACGTAGTCTGGCCTTCATATGTTAGATTACCTGCAACGAAATGCATTTAACATAAATGAGTAAATCAATTAGATTAGGATAGTATGCTATGTTTACAGGTTACCTGTACAATTCACTTTTTATTTTTTATTTGATGCATTTCATATTTCCTCTCCTCCTTTATCCAGGGCTCCATTTCCGGGCCATCTACGCATATAAGCCGGTGTGTAAGGGAGAACTGGGCCTCAGAGAAGGGGAGTTGGTGGTGTGCAGAGAAAAGGATAAAAATGGTTGGATGCTGGGAATCAAACCCCAAACCAAGGAGGAAGGATGGTTTCCTGCTGTCTATGTAGATGAAGTAAGCATAAACATGTACAAAAGAATGTTAACAATTAGGTTAGAATGCTCCATTGTTGTCTACAAGTTTGCAATCCATCTCAGAGTTTAAAACAACAAATATAAGGTGTACCATTAGTATACAAGTTAAACATTTTAGTTTTAATCTAAAGTCTTTCTGTCACTGTCAAAACTTAATTAAGTTTTCTAGTATCGAAAGAATATGAAAGAGACAGGATTAAGATATTTGATATCACAATGATATAAAAACAACCATTTAGACCACTGCCTTCAATGGATCATTGATAAAGCCAAAAGTATAATCTATGTCACTTGCCCTTTTTTCAAGATTTTACATCAATTTTACGTCACATCGCTTAATGAGTTCCCTCTCTTTATTGTGCCAGGTGTCTATAGAGGGAGACCTACGGAGTGACACCGATGTGCCATCAACCTATGAGATATTAGAATCCAACAAATTACACAACGTCTCACAGCCTTGGACTGGCATTGGTAATTAATCAACATACTTATAAAACCTTGTTATACCGCCACTTGCTTACTGCGTGGTTTTTGCCATTTCACGGATGTTATATTTTGTTCACTCAAACTTTTCTTATAACGCCATTCTGTTTATTATGCCAACTTTTCTTTGGTCTCAGAGTCGACGGTATAACAAGGTTTTATTATTATATACAGAGGACTACACTTAAGTTGAAGTCACTTGAGCTGATCTTCGTTTGTGTTGACCTTAGTGAAGTCCAGCCTAATGGTTGTGTTGAACTACGGATGTGTTGACCCCCCCCCCCCCCTTCCCCCCTTCCCCTCCCCAACGACATCAACTACTAAAGCATTGTCGACTGTATAATGTACCCACACTCCATCCACACTGTTTTGTCTGAAAATCCATAATGAGAGAAACTAGCTTAAAATCAGCTTGGATCCAAACTTTTTTTTAAATTCAAAAATATCACTTATCTTGAATTTGACCATGGTTTGAATTAAATCGACCTTTGTTTCTGAAAAATTAAGATTCTTCACAGGCATTTTCTAGATAAAGCAATCTGTCAAATCCGTATTCAACTGTTTCACATCGACCTCTTTTCTCCCAAACAAGTCCATGTGTAGAGTCACCAAGTAATCTCTATCTCACAATGTATTGTACTCTACAGCCAATGATGGGGGTGAGTGGGTGGCCCTTAATGTTTTGGGGGTGAGGTGAACATATTAAAACAATACACAAATACTGATATATATACAATTATGTAGTCCCCTTTCGATCACCACATTGTCATGTGACTTGTTTTCTTTCACTTTCATTTCAGAGCACAAAACAGTGTCAAACTACGTCAGTGAAGTTCCTGGTGACCTGACCTTTGCCTGTGGTGAGGTCATCTATGTTTATCAAACGCTGGCCAATGGCTGGTGGTTTGGATCAACGGGAGACAAGTCAGGATGGTTTCCGGGATCTTTTGTGGAAGTAAGTGTTTGGTGGAGGTTTTTTAAAGTTATTTTCTGTAACATTGTGAAATAAAGATCTTATTTAGTAAATTTCTTTATTTGTTTTTCACATTTTATAAAATTGGTAGTATTGTCGATTTTTCTTGTTTTCATTGTGAAAACAACAATTTGATATTCACAATTGAACAACAATTGACAACTCTCTTTGTGGTGAAATTGTGAATTGTCACTAATGCTTGATACTAAATATCCTATCTACAGATGATCCCAAAAGAGGGCAGTGAAGGACTTATAAATCAGGCAGCTCAGAATGAGGAACGTATGAAGCAAGCAGAAAATTCTGCCGACAGCCTAACATCTCCAAACTATCTGTCACCTCCCTCGTTGGATGAACTCAAGCTTGTACTACGTGCCAAAAATTCACCGTCAATAGAACATAATATTGAATCTGCATCAACGTCTGCTGTGAACTCACCAAGGGAAAGTATTGCATCCTCTATCTATTCAGAGAATGACAAAATGCCGCTTATGCCTCATAAACTTACAGGGGACAGCAAAAATTCCAACAAGATCATACGTCCAAACAGAAAAGCGCCTGCCCCTCCAGTGATAGCCCTGAAAGCAAAACTTGCTGCCGATCACAGCGGCACAAATTCATTACGCAGACCTGCTAGACTGGCACCAGCGCCCCCTACAGCTCAAAAGCTGGAGAAAGCTATGACCGATAATAAGGAGAGTCCTGATAAGCAGCAAAATGAAAAAGTGCATAAAAGGCCGGTACAACTGATAAATGGGAAAGTGCCGAATCTTATCAAGACGTTACCATCATCCTTCGATGACAAATGCCTGAACCCGATGATAAGACCGGCTAAAAGAGGATTTGCACCAACTCCTGATCAATATAGAGAAGAACGAAAGCGACAAGATTTAAGTACAACCCCCACCCCGTCCATCCACATTCAAAATAATGCCAATCCTTCTCCCACTCAAAGCAACACTGCAAAAGACGCCCCATTTGACATGTTAAAGAAATCTTACATAGATAATCACCTAAGGAATAAATCCTCCCCAACACCATCTGTGGACAGCGGCATGGATGTCAAAATGCAAAGGCCTTACACCCCCACAAACCAAATTCCCCTGGCAAGGTCCTTCAACGAATTTGACAGACTGACCACTCCCGAGAGAGAATCAAATATTATGTCAATCAATAGATCTAGAAGCAATACACCTACAGCTTTTCACAGACTCACTCCGAGACATACTACAAAGAGCCGTAACTCTGTATCACCACCGTGTGTGCCTTCCAGCAATGGTTATGCTATTCCCTTCGCGAGTAAGGTCCCATTTGATAAGGCAAGCGATGTTCAAAACAATGACCTTGACGATTCAGATTCTACCTTAGACACAACGTTAACGCATGACAATATTGAAAACAATGAGATACCACCAGAACAACCCTTGTTCTCTACGTTCCTGTCACCAAATGCTATTCGACCCCAATCCAAATCCCCCAAGATATCACCATTACAGTCGAAAAGACTACATGAGAGAAACAAATCAAATACATTCTCGGACTCCTTCACCAAGTCTCCGTCCATCACGGATGAAAATGACGATTCCATTGAAATACAAACAAGAAAACCAAGCTTTAGTAGAGTCGCTAATAATGAAGACCCACCAGCAAGAGATTCTTTAAATCTAGCTCCAGGTACGGTCAATGGGCTCGTGCAACAAATCAACAGTCGCTCACCTAACATACCTCCGTATCCAGCCCTTGATGGGAGTTTGGACAGCATTGGTAGTTTTCTTCCAACAAAGAAAAGTCCAGTGTCTCCGGCATCACTTCCTGTGAACACGAGTAACGCTGATGATGGGGACAGTGATAAACTCTCTCCCGAGTTGCCACCATTAGAAACCAATACACTTCCCCAAAACACATTCAGACCTATTAGTGCCAATGGTAATCGTATTGAAACTGAAACCCATAACAAACCTGGCACTGACACTAATGACACAGAGCTTGATAACTACACATCTAATAATACCTTCCAGTCTTTCATGCCCAACACACACAATGACAGTACAAACGATTCACTGGACCATTCTTCAGTTTCAAAACCCTCCCATCCCCTCATGCTGGAAGAAAAAACAACTGTACTTTGAAAACATCTGGGAAAATGGAATTACTGTGATTTTGTTGTTTTTGTTTTGTTTGATCGTATAATATCAGCAATGCAACATTTGGGCCCTGTTTCATGTTTAACCCAAATGGTGTATGAATTGTCCATAACTTTTTAAGCAAGCTTCCCTGTCACTATGCATGGGTAATCATAGAGTGGAAATGTCGTGAATTATTGGCACCTAAACCCTCAACAGTATTAGTTAATCATAACATAAAGGCCAACAGACTTCTTTTGACCGTGTCACTACGCCTCAGCTATAACACAAAAATGGAGCCTTCCTTTTTCATACCCTCGTCCAATAGTGTATTCTCTCTGCCCTCGACAAAAAAAAACAGATCTATTTTTATCGTCCAATAAATGCTACTTTCTCTCTATCTACCTATTTATCTATCTCTTCAATCTTAGCGAACGATATCATTTGGATTCTGTATGCAATTAACCAATTTGCCAATGTTGGCTTTGTTAATATGATAGGTGAAATCAAGGTTTCCAATTTCATTGAGTCTGAAACAAAAGAATAGATGAATAAACAAATGTTTGTTTACTTACAAATAGTATAAAACATTGACAGTTCCAGGAATGACATAATCTCTAGACCATGACCTCATGATTTCCCTGTAGGGAACATTCGTTCATGAAATAAAGTGCTTTTTGTGGGTTTTTTAAAAGACAATTTACACTATTCAGAGGCACCGGTGGCCGAATGGATAGCACACTTAACTGGTCAGCGTAGTCAAGCAACATTGACTGTGGTTAGTGTTTGGATGGGTGACTACTTGGGCGCACAATGCTCCGATCGTCCGGCGTTGTGCCTGTGGGTAAGGCACTGTACTCTGCTTACCCCACTCGACTCAGGTGTAAATGAGTACCCGGCCAAGGGCAGCGAACGATCGTGTCAGAATGCTAGTGCTGAAGCGCCTAACAGGCAACTCGCACTGTATACTCCCCATGGAGCTGAGAATACAGGAATGGTATGGCCTGTCGGAGAGTAAACTTTACATTGTAAAAAGCGCATAGAGCATGATGAACTTCGTGGATATGAGCTATATAAATGCTATGCTTTGCTTTTACTTTATTCAAATACACTTCTTACTTGATGATGTTATCACAAAATGGATGACAAGTGAGCATTTCTTGGAGACTGTCACCTTTGTTTGGTCATGAACATTTTGTACCCACTATCAAAATGGAAGAGAAAATATATTCAGTGAAGACTGAACATGAATCTTCCATACTTCCAGTTGCATTAAAGCGATTTTAAAAAGTATACTTTCAAAATTTATTGGAATATTCATACACATTTTTTTGCTAAAGCTGGGTGATTCCATAAAGTTATATGTGGTGTCGGTTGGCATCACAGACACTCGATGTAGGTACATCCCGTGGAAAACATCGATGCGGTAATCTAGCTCGAGTCAAATTCTCCTATGTAAATCCGGTGTGAACAATAAATGTGAAAATGCATCCTCGCCAAATGAAATTGTTGTACCAGTTCGAAATGAATATGTTGGTAGGTGAGTTAACATTCACCTCTCGTCTGAAAGCATGTTGCACGGTTACAACACTGTTTAGTTTAGCAAATTCCAACACTTGCGTTGCTGTCTTCGAGCGGTGCGCACTATCCTGTCTTTTAATAAAATAGGGGCTGCTGGAAGTTAAAATAAATGAATGAGAGGGGTAAGGAATTGTATAAACTTCCAAATGGGACAAAGCACATGAAGGGCTTTGTGGCCCGAAACGTTCTACGTCCCTGTGCTTTGTCCCTTTTGAAAGTTGATACATTTCCTTACTTACCCCTCACCTGTCTTTTAACGGTGCACCCTGGTGTTGGTTATAGTGGTGCACAGATATTGTGTTGCCGGGAATAGAAATGTTAACAGTTAATGTATCTGACGTATTTATAAACATATTCCAATAGAGTTTGATAGTATACATATTTGAAATCAAGGAGGGTTTTTTGGCTCATCCTGTACATTGATCACTTAATACAGCAACATGATATAACCCATTTCAGAAAATTATTTTTACGTTTGATTGATTATAAACTATTGCACATTTTGATTTCCCCATGTCTTCCAATAACATATTTTTCTACATCAAAGTCTAGTCATTTTAATACCTTATTTTTTTATACCCTGAACCTATGATCCTTATTACTTCTTTATCCTTCTGTGCCTTTTTTATACTTCTCAAACAACGTT
>JARBEP010475024.1:0-10081 GCA_030265255.1 Tritonia festiva
CAAGCATTCTGACAAGATCGTTCTCTGCCCTCGGCCGGGTACTCATTTACACCTGAGTCGAGTGAGGTAAGCAGAGTCAAGTGACTTTCCTAATGGCACAGCACCCGAGATCTGTTTCAGCGTTCGACCACCGGCACCTCTAACCTATTCTTTTTTAGTAGTTTGGTTACATAGCCAAAAAACTCACACCATAAAGAAAATGTGCATTTTTATCTTTAACAACAGATATTACAAACTATCTATATCTCAAAGAAAAGAGAAAAAATGCTTACCTTCTGTTAACAACGGAGGATGATTTAAAATCGTTTTATAATGTGGATTTAATTTATAGATTTGTCACACCAAGGTGATGTTGACATTTGCATAATATATTTTGTTACATGCTGGCACCCCCAAGCCTCAAGGCATGCCCGCATTCGATTATCATAATTCAAAAATGATATTCCCATGTCAGCGTGGTCTTTGGTTGTTTGTTTTTTTGTAATACAAATTATGAAGTTAAAACATACTTTACTATAAAACTATATCAACGTACATCACACAATCACATCGCTGGATTTGAAGTTCCTTACACTGAAAACCACATGTCAATACCTGTCTTACTTTTTCTGCAATTGAAATATAATATGTCGTAAAAGGTCATCATACATAGGGGAAATAACCCAGGCAGACTGCCATACATAGGGGGAATAACCCAGGCAGACTGCCACGCTCTGTTTTTATCATTCAAATACGAAGGTCATGATTTTGTCCTTAGAAAATGTTGTTTTGTTTTGTTATCCAAACCGCATTATACCCCTTAGAAGTGTCGCACAACGAGCTGACATTTTTATCCATTGATCTTATTTTGGCAATAGTGGTGGCGGTGATAGTAGTAGTAGTAGTAGTAGTAGTAGTAGTAGTAGTAGTAGTAGTAGCAGTAGTAACAGTAGTGGCAGCATCAGCAGTAGCAGTAATAGCAGTAGTAGTAGTAATATTAGTAGTAGCAGCAAAAGTGGTATTAAAAATAGTAGTAGTGGTGGTAGTAGAAGTAGTAGTAGTAGCTGTAGTATTAGTCGTAGTAGTAGCTGTAGTGATAGTAGTATCTCGTAGTAGTGGTCGTCGTCGTGGTAGTAGTAGTATTAGTAATAGTTGTAGTGGTAGTGGTAGTAGTAGTAATAGCAGCAGTGGTAGTAGTAGTAGTAGTAATAGTAGTAGTGGTAGTGGTAGTAGTAGTAATAGCAGCAGTGGTAGTAGTAGTAGTAGTAGTAGTAGTAATAGTAGTAGTAGTAATAATAGTAGTAGTAGTAGTAGTAGTAGTAGTAGTAGCAGTAGTAGTAGTAGCAGTAGTAGTAGTAGTCCCCATCGTCGTCGTCGTAGTAGTAGTAGTGGCAGTGGTAGTGGTGGTAGTAGTAGCAATGGTAGTAGTGGTAGTAGCACCAGTAGCAGTAGTAGCAGGGGTAGTAGCTGTGGTAGTAGTAGCAGTGGTAGTAGTAGTGGTAGTAGTAGTAGCAGCAAGGGTAGTAGCACCAGTAGTAGAAGTAGCAGTAGTAGTAGTAGTAGTAGTAGTAGCAGTATTAGTAGTAGTGGTAGTAGTAGTAGCAGTGGTGGTAGCACCAGTAGTAGTAGCAGTGGTAGTAGTAGTAGCTGTGGTAGTAGCAGTGGTAGTAGTAGCAGTGGGAGTAGCAGTGGTGATAGTAGTAGCTGGGTTTGGAAATAGCAATGTATATCGTATTATATTAAAACGCCTCAGCTATAAGAATACTGAGCACGTTACTGCAGCAGTTTCTAAGAAATATCTGATGTAATGATAATGACATCATATTCCATATTCAGACCAGCATTTCAAAAGGCATAGAATAACTGTGTATAAAACCAGTCTTTTTAAAACGAAAGCGACATACTATTACTGAAAACGCTGTTCAGAAGGTAAATATATTATGTTGTTCATTTTCATTAAAAAAAAATAATATGGTATAGTTTGCTAGTAATACTTCTTTAACAAATTATTCTACTTTATTTCCTTCTTCCCTTGCTATGTTTTTCTTTTCTTTTCCTTTCTTCTCCTACTTACTTCTTACTCTTCTAAAGCCTTTCTTGATATGTGTTTTGGATCGAAAAATGAAACGAAAAGCAACTAACTCGGATTTCTATGATCATAGACATGTCTGTCTTTGGAGGTAATAAATGATTAAATAGTACGAAATCTGGAGGATTGTTGTAAAGTTACCATTTCTAAGAACGGTCCAGGCACTTATGAGGAGGAGGAAATTCCAAATTCAACGTGCCATTTGGAGGCGTGTCTGATTCAAAGAATAAACAGTGGCCAGAATGTCCTGTGTGAGATCAAAGATTCTTTGCCTACAATAGGCATCTTTGGTAAGATGTAGGACTTGCTGTAAAGACCTATAATGATTTCTCCTCCTTCACCTCCCTCTTCTTCGTCTTCGTTTTACTCTTCTATCATCCCCACCCTTCCTCGTCTTCTTCTACTTCCTTTTCTCCTTCTATCTTCCACCTGCTACTACTACTCTTCCTCCTCCCCCTCATCGAGTTTATTCTTTTTGCTCTGTGTTCAAGAAGAATTATTGGGATAAAAAGCACAAATGAATCTTGCAACATTACAATCTGTTCATTGAATAATTTACGATGCGTAGCTATTACATAGAGGGGACAACAGCTTGAGTTCAGACTAAAAATAGACAGAATCTGCAATGAGGATATTTTCTTTGAACGACACCGGAACTAAAAACTGTACTTCTTTTTTTTTTACCCCATCTAATTTTAGAAATACGTCACCAGCAGCCGTTAGACTCATTGCTACCAGCTCATCATCATATATTATCGCATTAGTGCTGGATCCAGTTTATATCTCAAGTCTGAGTCGGTGCACGTTGGACCAAATTCACAGTCAGTGAGGATGTGTTTCATGGTTTGCGCTGGATCTCCGCACAAGCACTCACTGGTTGTGGCTAGTCCCCACTTGACCAGGTTGCTTACCGTCTTACCCGCTTTGGCTCTTGCCCTTTTAAGACGTTTTTGCTATCAGCTAAGAAACTGTCATAACTTTATTGAATCATTTGATCCCGTCCAAAATATGATCGCTTCACACAAGAAAGAAACCGCATCAAGAATTACAAACAAGTCATGTCATTCTAATTCAACATTGGCTCAAGCAAACAAAAAGGAACCCAGACAATAGAAAAGATTGAGCGCTTTTTTTAGATTTTCTTGGTTGGCAATCGTAATCGTTCTTTCTAGGAAATTGGGAGTGAAAGGATTATATTCTGTTTTGATTGGAAATCGATACATGACGTCATACAATTTGAAAATAGACTGATTTGTCAGGAATACAAGTAAAAGTAATGCATAGCTCATATCCACGAAGCTCATCATGCTCTATGCGCTTTACAATGTATAGTTTACGCCCGGCAGGCCATAACACTCCTGTATCCTTCTCAACTCCATGAATAAAATGCTACAACTCTCTAAACATTCAACTTGTTATTAATATTTGTGCTTCTTTTTCAACTAAATAGGCGCTCTATTAATCCATGTGTAAAATTTTGTAGATATTTGACAAAAAAGTATGACATTTAGAATTATACCTGGTTGCCCTAATAACTGAAGGTTTTAAAAAAGGTCATTGCTCATGGCACTCTGTCACGGAAAACATGACGTTGGACCAATGATATAAACTGTGTGTTGCCAGTAGTAGTGGGGTTGAGCGTGTATAGATATAAAAAGGGCCAACAGTATGGGGGGTAAACGAAAGGACGAGAAAAAAGGAAATCAAAGGGTAAATCAAAGGGAAAAGGACTTGGTGAGCCGATTGAAGAGCGATAACAAAAAATAGACAACGCAATGAACAAAAAAGAAAAAAATAAGGGTACTAAACGTGCCCACCAAGGGTTGATAAAAAAAGGCAAGGGAACCGAGAGGGAGAGAACCAAAACCCCCAGCCGGTTTGAGAGGCGGGGGTACACTGTCATAAAAAACTGAAAGTTATAGAATCACCCGTGTGTGTTTGGTATTGATTTAACGAGTATAAGAAAATGAATATAATGAAAAGATTAGTGATTGGTTTTATAATTGCAGTAATAAATTAACGTTGTTTTAAGTTATTCCAATAATGCAGTGTAATAATTTTCGCTTTCCAAAAGTAAAATTTTGCACCAGTTGATAAAAAAATTTGCAAGCCCTGCTATTAACACGCTTCACCGATTTCACCTCGTAAACACCTATTCACAATTTAGAGATATATCAAATTCATATCTATTGTGAAATTTTATTGCCCGCGTATAATATTATTTATTTTTCTATTGATAAGAATGTGTGGCTATGAGACAACCTATGGGGGTTGAGCCAATGAGATAAATGAATTTAGATCATATGATTGCTGCTCGTAACCTTACACCGAATGGTACTAAGAGGTTATTGATAAAGAAAGAAAGATTGTTGCTTGCGGTGGCTGTTGGAAATATTTTTAGCTGGTGTTGTCATTCTCTTTGGGATTTCGATGGGGGAAGGTTGTGTGTTATGGATCAAAAAAGTTCAATGGAGATATCTTCACAAACTGAAATTCAGTGGGATGATTTTGGTTTTGATAAATGGACACTTGAACAAGCAACTGGGTCCCAGTGGCGCAGAGGTACGGTTCTTGCCTCAGAAGCGAAAGGTACATGGTTCGATTCCCGGCAGCGTCGGTTATTTTTCTCCGTGAAAACCTACATATATGCCACTCCCCTGATCCTATTCAGGTAGGTGGGATCGAACTGAGTCCTATCGGAGACGGACAATAAACACGGAGGCCCCGTGTGCACGTTGCGCACGTTAAAGAACACTTTGGTAGTTAAAAATCGATGAGAGTAGGCCGCAAGGCCCCTGTTCGGGCAAAAGGGCACAGTGGGTGGATCACCTGCTTGGCTTAATATCTTGATCCAGAGAAATCCAGACTCATTGTGCTGGTCCTACACTGAAATGGTAAAAGGGAATTTGATAAGAAAGAAGAAAGAAGTTTACCATTCTAAAAAGGATGAAAAAAAGGCGGACCGACGACAGATGAAAAGCTACCAAAAATTGCCCAAGAAGCCAAGCAAGAAACTTAGTGAAATCTACAGGAAAAAAATTACATCAAATCGGATGACCGCTCAAGAACTACATTAGTATATTTCTCAAAATATTGCTGATATTAGCAAAGCTATTTAAAGAGAAACTTTTTCGGATTCTATGTATTCCAACACACTAGATGAAAATTAAATTGTAGAAAGATTAAAAAGGGGACTGAGAAATGTCAAGAGACGAGATGCTCAAACGTTAATGATTTATATCCAATTTGGCAATTTTTTAAACCTATGCAGACCTGGCACGAGGCGGAAAAGAAAGATGGGAGAATCAAACATTCGTGGTTAGTGTGGCTGAAAGAAAAAACCGGTTATTTGGATGATCATGCACGGAACTTACGAAGTGTTGCAAATGTTCTTTTTAGTTATAAACAATTTTTGTCATGTCGGATTACCTCTTTTTTTCATAATAAAACAACCCAAGAACATTAAAACCATGTTAAGTGTGACTGAGTATAATGAGTTTTGGAAAATACCGGCTGGACTGTTACCAACTGTAGAACTTTAACAATCACAGCCAGTCTAAAAAACATCGAAACGTATTACCGGTTATGCATAACCGCTTGGATTAAATCTTTTCAACACCGCAAACAACTAACACACCTTCCTCACTCGACATTCAAAATGAGGTCTCTCTTCTGGTGACTGCCATATGGACATTTCTCTGTCATAACAAAATCAGAGTATGATCAAGTGTTTGTGGTAGTTGCTTTGAAACATCGACAATAAACACATGATTGGGTCCTTCATCCCCTCTGTTTGTATGTTATTGTTTGTTAGTCTCTGTCCAATAAAACCACTGACTACTGACCACTGGCCAATAGTGACCACTGACTACTGACCACAGACCACTACTGACCAATGACTACTGACAACTAAAGGTGACACCACTGACAAAGAAGTCAGACCAACCGTCTTCAAGCCGAGTCTCATCAACTCGTACAATTATTTCATGAACGGTTGTGACAAAGCCGATCAGATGGCTGGATATTATGGCCCCCAGAAAAGAAAATCTACCAAATGGTGGAAACAGATCTTCTTCTGGATCATGGACATTGCTACAGTCAATGCATTCACCCTGTACAAACTCACGCGACCTGCTAATATGTCTCGAGCAGAGAAAACAAATCTGAGGCTGCTAAATTTTAAGCTTCAGCTTATCAATGGCTTGCTTCAGGATGCTGTCAGACTGATGCCTGAGGACGAAAGGTTTGCGAGGGCCAAAAAAAGAGGTCGAAAACCAACCATCGCACGATTCAAAGGCACCCAACATTTGATTGTGCGAGCAGAGGATGATCGGCGATGCAAACACTGCAGTACTCCAGCGAAACCGAAACGTACTTCGTTCATCTGCAACGGTTGTCCCGACAGGCCTCATCTTCGCCCCAATGAGTGTTTCGAGGCATATCATACACCATGAATTGACTATGTTCGTTTGGAGTATACCACTCACCATACTGAAGTCATCTTTGGGGACGAACGCTGAAAAAATGTTATTATAAAAATAACCCTAGTTCGTCGTGGCGACGAGCGAGTGAGAGACCGCAGCCTGGGTTTCCACTGGCTGTCGATGATCGAAAGCGACGTGTCTCGCGGCCAGGCTTTTCTCGGGCGGTGAAGAAAAACTCTCCCGGTTCGGCGTGGCGTCGAGCGAGTGAGAGGCCCCGGCCTGGCTTTCCTCTGGCGGCCGGTGATCGAAAACGACGAGTTTCGTGGCTGGGCATATCTTGGGCGGTAAAAAAAAATCGTCAAGTTCCTCGTAGACCGTGGTATGAACTCTGGTAATTTTGGACTTAAGAGTAATATTTGTGCTAGTCCGTACAGTTCGTACAGAGCCAGAGTGCATTCGCACGAACACGAGGCCATCCAAAGTCTAAAAAATCCGGGACTTACAGAGACAAAGAGGAAAAAACGAAAAGCGCGCTTCGGGGTATTCTGCTAGTAAGAGTCAATAGTGTCGAGTATTTTCCTCTTGGGCTCTGTAAGCTAGAGAAGTACCAGTCCAGGTGTAGGGAGGTACCAGTCCAGGTGTAGGGAGGTACCAGTCCAAGTGTAGGGAGATACCAAAAGCGCGCCTTGGAGTATTTTTATCTTGGGCTCTGTAAGCTAGAGAGGTACCAGTCCAGGTGTAGGGAGGTACCAGTCTGAGTGTAGGGAGATACCCAAAGCGCGCCTTGGAGTATATTCCTCTTCGGCTCTGTAGTCGAGAGAGGTACCAGTTCTATGTATTTCTAACCAACTTTTTATGATGAGGTACAACCATTTTTATGATGAGAACCACGGGAACGACAAGAACCACGTCCTTGACTCTGTGAACCCCCAGACAAATATATCAGATTTTAAGGCATGTGAATTCGAGGGAGTTAAAGGCTTTGCATAGTAAATAATCAACTAAAGACGGATTATGTCCTTATGTCCCAATATACATTTTCCATCTTTACTCAATTATACCATTTATCATTACAACTGCCTGCCCCAATTTAATTTCAGCTACGTACGAATCAATAGAAAGGGTATGTAAAGGCATACAGTTATTGAACCTCGATGTGTGTGGTTGCAAGAGGTCGTATTACGCAAGCATTGCATGCGATTGTTTCTGCCACCTAATTAGCTCAGTTGCTTAGAACGTGGCCTCTGTCTCTAGCTAGGCGGTGTTGTCGTACGCCATTGTGTGGGTTCGATTCCGACTGTCGACATTCCACTTTTCTTCTATGGCTATTTTTCTGTATTTGTCTTGCATTTTAACATTTTCAAACCTTGCTTGAAACTCTTAACAACGCAATGTATTTGTTGTTATGCTGTTGGTTCTCCTCAATTGTGCTGCGTTATCTTTCTAAACCAATTCCATGACTTTCTGTTCTCTTCTTTACACAATATTCTCCATGTTCCAATTGGTTTTTCCTTCTTTTTTTACTTTTACCTTGAAGTGTCATGGCATAATCATGTTTGAGTGCGTAGAAATACCAAATAATAATAAAATGTTAGCAATTCAAGGTTGACCAAAATGACTCAAATTTAAAGATGTTCATTTTCCAATTAATGGGTGGAAAGTGAAAATATAGTTAGAAACGAAACATTGAATTCTGCCTCTCTAATAGATACAGGTATAATTACAGTTAGAGTAAAAATTTAAAACGATTTTTTTTCTTCGATTTAAACTATGGATCGGGAAGGTCAGCAGAAATATGTTCGATACCATTGTTTACATCTTCAATGCCAACGCAAGACAGCAGTACAAGTTAATTAGTTATAATGCTACACAAATTAAACTTCCCATCAGAGTAGGTTTTCCATGCTTAAAACTTCTCAAAACACTAATCTATATTCTTAGGCTAGAAACCTTTCCTTCTATACGTTCCAATTTAGTCCAATACCTTACAAACGGTATCGACATACAAACGACAAACGAATTATTTACTCAAACTCAAACTTGACCGGTGGTGTCTAGACAGCTACCTTCAGTTTTTCTTCTATTGTTTCTCTTTCACAAAAGGTTTCAGAAAGGATATGGCGTTGTAGTTTGATTAAAAATATTGATTGACGTTTACAGATTCATAACTGTCAACATAATATGGATTCAATTTTGCTCTCCAGTCCAGATAGACCTGTGTAAAAACCACACTGTTGTTGCTGTCAGTGTGTCAGACTCAGACTTCTAGACTCTAGAGGTCTAGACAAAACTGAACTTTATGGAGATTTATCTCATTGTTGTTCGTGGAATGTTCAAATAGCATGTTTTATGAGATTTGTAACGCAGTCAATACGTAAACCTGTGTAAATGTGTGTTTTTTTAAAGCTGCACAGGTTTCACTTTTTGGCCTGTTCCTTTTCCCTACACTGTCTTAGTTAGAGCAGCAGAGCTGGCTTTCGAAGCGGTAACGCTGCTTCATGAGCAGAATATTCTGGGTTCGAATCTCGATGGAGTGATATGACAGAAAAGTCCAGGGAATTTATATAGACCTAGGATAAATTTTCTAAGTTTCGTTTTTCCTGCTTGTCTTTCTTATAGTATAATAGTCTAGATACCCTCATTGAAGTTTGAAGGAAGGTTTTTCATCGTTTTGGATTGGTCTCATATTGTTGTTCCGTTAGACCTCTAAGCTCTAGCTAGGTGTATAATAATGGATGACATTTCTAGGGCGCATATCCACGCAAAGTGCTCTATGCGCTTTACATAGGCAAGCATGTAAGGAGTGATAACAACAACCTTGTAAACATACGCACACTCAAACAGACACTCACACACACACACACACGCACACACACACAAGCACACACATGCAGGCATAAGCAACCAAACACATACAAATATGTACGAGAACCTGAAAAAAAACAAAATCTTCACAAGCATGGTGGGATTATATAAATTATAATATATATGATTTTAGAAATAAATGGTGCTTCAATCTGGCCTTAAAACAAGGCAGAGAAGTTATTTCTCTTATGCTTTGTGGAAGCTTGTTCCAAACATTTGGGCCAAAAAATGACAGTGATCTATATCCATAATATTTATAATTTTTGACAGGTTTTCGTAAAGACGTTTTTATCAAATAACGATCTAAGGGTTCTGGCAAGAATATACAGTTTAATTAAATCAGTTAAATATATTGGTGCTAAATTACTAATACATGTGAAAATAATCATGCAGATCTTATATACAATTCTTTCCTTTACAGGTAACTAATGTAAGTCTTTTAAAATAGGAGTTATATGTTCACTTTTTCTTGTTCTGCTAATCAACCTTGCTGCATTGTTTTGAATGAGCTGAAGGCGATTTAGGGTATTGTTTGGAAGACCAGCATGAAGAGAATTACAATAGTCTAATTTAGATAATATTAAAGATGCCACAAGCTTTTTAGCTACATGGTCCGAAAGATAGCTACGAATACTATATTTTTTTCTTATCTGGAAGTATACGTTTTGGGAAAGAAGGTTTATGAAAAGTACCATTGACATGTTATGATCCAAAACCGAATCTA
>JARBEP010477247.1:0-10077 GCA_030265255.1 Tritonia festiva
CACAGTGGGTTGATCAGCTGCATGGCTTAATATCTTGATCCACAGAAATCCAGCCTCATTGTGCTGGCCCTACACTGTAATAGTAAAAGGGATCTGGATAGAAAGAAAGGTACTCGATAGCGCAGAGATAAAAGTGGATTATAGGCAATAAATGAATTTTTTTTAGATCAGTTGGCAAAACTGGAAGAGATAAAATGAGAAACATTTGGATTAGAGAAGTTAGAACAGAGCGTTGAGAGCAAAAAGTAGAAGTAAATAATCAAGTAAGATGGTTTGGGCATGAGAATGAGCAGAGAATAAAAGGATATTTGGTTGTAAACCTAAAGGAACTAAACCACAAGGTAGACCTAGAAAAATGTGGAGAGGTTATTTCTGATATTGTAAAGAAAAGAGAAATTACTTTAGCTGATGCTAAGAAAAGAAGTTGAAATGGAGAGGAGTGGAGGAAGTTTATTCAATATAGGTAAACCTAACCACGAAAGGTATAACGGGATCAGGTCTTTCATTAGGAAAAGAGAACTAACAACTAAACCAAAAATAGCTATTTTTAATTCAGTATATTGTCCAACATTATTAGGTCACAGTGGGTTGATCACCTGCTTGGCTTAAAAACTTGATCCACAGAAATCCAGCCTCATAGAGCTGGCCCTAAACTGTAATGGTAAAAGGGAACTGGATAAGAAAGAAAGAATTACTATGAAGCACAGTCTTTTGTTCAGTCAGGATTGTTTTTCTTCAAAACACTATGACAAATATTTCTTTCTTGAAAGTATTGAAAGAATAGATTTCCAATTGTTTCCATTTTGTTTCACCAGGTCAGTCGATGAAGGCAAAGGCACAGTTGGAAAACCCAAGACCTATCACATCAGACAGTGGAAGTTCCGGCTATAGGACATCTAATTCGCAGGTGCGATTAAGAGCCCGGAAGTGAGAATCGTTTCCAATCTGCTTCTTTTTTTCTTTCACTTTCCACTTCACCTTTGGGGCTACATGTGAAAAAATGATTTGTGTCACGCTGTTTTATTTGTTTGTTACTGCATGGGGAAAATTGATGTATGGCTGCATGGAAAAATCAATGCACTTGTCCTTATTTGATTACGCAGCTTTACAAAAGGACATGTATTCTGAATGTTTTTTGTGTTGGGTTAAACACTGATAGTTCTAATTGAACTGCTAAGTCATTGATTTTAAAGTGAATATTATGATGTAACTTCTATTTCTAACACATGAAAGACCTGGAAATGTCCTGGAATGTGGAAAAATAGTTTTGTCCTGAAATTATCAGAGTGAGTTTGTGGGTGTCACTTCTACGATTTCATTCTTTTTTACACAAACTGTTTCTATAACACACAATCTCTCAATCACCACAAGAACTCCTGATAATGGTAGAAAAACATAGCCTCTCTAAGACGAGGGAATTAAGTATACAGTTATGTTTCAAAGAAAATTAACTATGAAATTAATCCATTTTTTTAAAAAGAACGTGGAAAATCGGTCTTGAAAAAGATAACGGTCTTCAATTTTAGAGTAAAATTGGGGAAAATTGATTTTTTAAAATGAAATACATGGATTTTGACTTACTTTTTCTCTTCTGGAGTACGATTTCCGTGTCAAGTTGATCAGCGGAGAGGCTTCAAGTGATTCTCATTTTTTGCGATATCACAAATTTACTGGATGTGTTCGACTTCTTTATCAGCAGTGAAAAGAAACGCTATATTTATTGACGCAGGCGGAACTGTACTGTACTAACGTATCGATGCTAGGGTGATTTACAATACCATTTTTGTTTTTTGTTTAACAACCGCTACTATCGATCTATTTACTTTGTACTCTGTGAGTTCGATACTATAAATAAGAATGGGAAGTAATTCCATCATGGATCTCAAAGATTTTGCTAGATCTCCGCTGCTTCAGTTTCGCCCGTTTACATAAACTTTGTTTAGTGCCTAGCTATTATTGAAAATTAAAATACTAATATTAATTAATCTTCATTTGGTCACTTGGTCTGACGTCAACGGCAATAGTTTCAAAATCCGGGGCTTCATTAGTATCGAGGCTACCGTTACGAACAGTGTCTCGCTGCATTCTGTGTGGGGTTTAATAAGAAATCGTCTTTATTATCTTATTACAAGTGGTAAACCAGTATGTGTTGGATTACTCTTAGGTATGAACACCCAAGAACTGTATGTCATTCTTAGTGAATCAGATCCTAATTTGTATATTTATCATAGAATAATGGGCTTATCTGTCTGTTCATAATGTGATTAAAGTCATGAAACAGCAAAATGAACGACTTTGTGTGAAGTAAATAATGATTTCACCATCTTGATTGCGAAAGTAAAAATATCTAAAATAGGCCGAGTGCTTTATTATGCCATCTAGTGATGATACTGATACGGGAATCAGACTATTCATAACGACTACAAGGGAAACAGGGACTTACAAGTGTTTTCGTTACTGTCAATTTTGATGGAAATCATGTGGATGAGTTAATGAGCTGTAATGAACATATTGTGAGGGCCCAGGCAAAAAAGCAGTTAAAGTCTCAAAATAATTTTGAGATGACTGTTGTATGTGACAGAAAATTGAGTTATGAGCATTTAGTTTTTTCTTTCTTTCTTTCGTTATCAATAACCTTTAGTACCTTTCAGTATAAGGTATATGCGTGATACACAAACTTTCGCCATTGATCCCTATTCAGTGACATCTTCTTTACCTCTACAAGCCTAGATCCTCTCTTTTTTAATTCTTTACCCTTAATGGATCTAGTATTCCATGTTCGAATGTTCATATTCCTGTACCATGCATGAGTCGTCACCATGTAATAAATCCTTGCCTATTTCTTTGAATACATTTGATTCTGTCAAGTAGGAGATTGCCCCACTGTGTCCTAGATAAGTGGTGGGGCTGCCACCTCAGGGCCCCTTACCAGGCCCTGTGATCTCTTGGTCTGGATCTTCATTTGAGGCCTTCCCAATATGGTTGTACTGTCTGTCTCTGGTCTGACGGTGTTGTCGTACGCTGCTGTGTGGGTTCGATTCCCACTGTGGACATTCCACTTTTCTTTCGCTATTTTCCTGTGTTTTTCTGGCACTTTAACATTTTCCAACCTTGCTTGATGCTTTTCTAGTGTAAAACACACAATGTAGAAAATAAGCTTTGAACAGGAGTAAAAAAAATTGTTTTTTACTTTATGGCTTTGTTTCTCAAAAATACAAATGGCGACTTTTACCGGGTTTTCGCCTGGGCCGTCACATATAGAAACATATTTTGTGCTGGAATCAGCATGTGATCTCCAACTAATGACACTCTGACAAATCTTGTGTCTCGCCACTACTACTTCTATAAATAAATTTCCATACCTTTTTTTCCCTGCTATTACTATTATCACCTCCACTACGACTACGAGGACACATCACCCCCACCTTTCCCCAGTGGTTTGCTAACCCTGTTCGTGCTGCTGCTTTAACTGCTACCACTTGTTGCCTTCCCCCTATTGATATTGATACACTATTGCTGCTTCTCCCTCCACGGCTATAACTTATATTCCAACCCACTACTGCTAACATGATGCTTGTACTTATACTCGCACTTTTATTACTGTCGGCACTCAATTCATCATCTTATTAATCTTAGGTCCATGGCAGACTGCATTGTATACACAATATTTAATCATTCAGATGGTTTGGTTATATTACATAGATCTTTCGGGGGTTAACTAATGTTCAATTCAAATTTTCAAAGTTGCCATGATGCTCTTTTTCTTCGACTGTATCAACTTTTTAATATTTTATTTCACTTTGCCCAACTTAAACAATTTTTTTTTGTCTTGTTAAAAGTAAAACCGGCATAGCTGCGCTATGATGTTATAGTTTATTATTTTTCATCCTAAAATGTTATCGATCCAGTGTTCGATAGATAATTGGATTGACCCAGGATCGTATCCTGCCTGCTGAGTTATTTTTCGTTGAGCAAGATACTTCGCCCTATAATCCGTTTCAAAATGCAGTTCACGCTTAAAGGCCTGTATCTCTAAAAACATCTGTTGTATCCCAGTGAAGTTTTGTATGGTCATTCCACATACCCATGACCAAACAAAAATATTTTTTCCCGGTTAACTGGAGTCCACTGTAATGCTATGATTATGTATTGTAGTATATATGTAATATGTCTAAATGGGTGTTCCTAGCTCACTGGTTAAGTCACTCGACTTTGGACATGGAGGACCGGGTTTTTGTGCCCGCCTTGCGCGTTTTTTTTCTCTCTCTGTTCCTTTCAGAGTTTTCATGGCTCTGCCCTGGAGATTCACGTGGAATCTTTTCAAGTTCATTAGAACTACCTTTGATGTGACTTTATTTGTTGAAAGGACGTAAAACTTCAAACTTATGAACTTAAAAAAAAATTCCTGAAAATGGACGAATAAAATTTACTGATTTATTTTTAATTTTTTTTTTACTAATTCACAATACTGACTGTGCAATGACAATGTAGCTATGGTGCCATGTTGCCATGCCATGTACCGTAGACCCATAGTTAAGATTGTCAATTTCTGAGTGGGTGACACTGGGATTAATGAATGGCACAAGGGTCCAGGGTTTGTGTTTGCTCATTGTTGGTGCGTTAGAATATGTGTCTTCATACTAGTAGCATGCATTTGTTTGGACTTCGCATGATTACATCTTCACTAAACATGGTTAAAGTTTGTGGTTCTTTCTGCTTTTTTGCATTACCTCTTTCACTTTGTTTTGGGTGCTTTTGATGAAGATATGGTTCTATATATGTTGCATAAAGGCAGAGTATACTCATTTAAAAAAAACTTTTTCACATATGAAACTGTAACAATGTTTTATCACCTTCTAAGAGTTTTATAAGGCACAAAACAAAACAAAGAGTAAATTTTGACATTTTCCTTGAAAAAGTTTGGTCCTGTTGGTGGCCATCTTGAATTTCAACAAAAGGCCAGCTATGACAGTTTTTCAAGAAAACTATTGCTGTCAGAGCCTTGAAAATTTTCTCAACAATGCATTTTAACCCTTTGAAGGATTCTTAAAATATCTTTTGTAGAAAAAAAAGTTAATAGGTCCTCAAAGACAAGTAATTTGCAACAGAGCCAAAATTAGGGGTGTTATCATATTCGGAGTGGTAGAACTTCCCAGTTTTTATGAATAGCCAAGTACCCACAAGGGCTACAGTAATTTGGTTATTGGCCCATCTTTGATTAATACTGATCAGTGTATTGCTCATGGTGCCAGTAAAGAGTTGTGGACACAGTGGGCTGATCCAAGAGTTTCAGGCTCTGTGTTCAGTCATGTTTGGTGGTTGGGTGCTTTCATGGCAGGTATCCTGTGTGCCTTTCATGGCTAAACATTGCTCTGCGGTATTAATGGGGCTCGATCAAACAAACAAATCATATTCGATCAACTATGATTAAAAAAAACAATACAAGATATCATGAAAAGCCCACATAGACGTCTTCCTTTATTAACATAGATGAAGTAAGTAAAGCATGAAAGGAATCCATTGAAAATTAAAAAAAAAAAAATGTCTTCCAATGATTTAATTCTACGAAAATGCAATTTTGAGAAAAAAGCAAATAAAAGTTACAAAATCTTATATTTCGGCAAACCCCTCCTCATTCTAGAACAAATTTAGGAGATTTAAGCATCTTTCAGCTTTTTAACTCTAAAAAACGGTGTTTAACCCACTTTAAAGTACTAAAATCCGTAGAAATTTGAAAATAACAGAATCTGTATTGACTGGTGTGGGATGGCGCACCTCCCCTTAATGATTTAACATCTTATTGTATATATGCATATGAGTAAGACTGATTCTTTCAAGGATGTCTGTGGTTGAATGACTTGCCTTTACCAATACTTTACATGAAGCAACTCTTTACAATCTTGTGTTAAAGGAGCCATGTATGGAAAACCAAACCCTTCCAATAGAGTATAAAGTATCTCCAGTTTCGTATGAACACACATCACATAAAAGTGTACCTCTATTTTCCATGACCATCTTGGTGGTACCTATGACTTTTCATCCTTAGAAATTTTTTAATATTTTTTTAATGCTACAATGTCGATTGCATTCTCAAAATGCTGCTGTCACAAAGTAACTCTAAGCCATCCCATTTCTACTACTCCAACCACTTTCTGTTGCTGCTGCTTGCAACCGTTGCTATTAGACTTAACACTACAAATGATAATGTCACCGCTATACAACCTCCATCTTCATCACTCTTTTTGCAATAGAAACATCATCTCTTCTTTTCACATGACCAAACCACCTCAATCTACTCTCTCTCTTATGTTATTTGAGATCTTCTCTACGCCTAGGAACTCACCCCGTGGGGGCCCGGGGTGGTTAAATAAATAGGTCCTCTGTTCATCAACATGGGGCTTAATTAAACAAACAAACCAAGTTTTACAAGTTCTTTGGTATTTATATATACCAAACACATTTTAGTGCAAAATTACCCCTGAGAGGCTTGTTATTTCTTACAGTTGACAGTGAGAAGTTGTGAAAATTCCCAAAAAGAGTGTCATTAAGTAAAAGTTGTACGGACAGAATGGATTGTGCTGGTTCTGTTTTTGTTGTCCTCAAATGACATCCGTGTTGCTGTACTCTTTTATTTTTAAGGTTTTTTTACAATGGAATGCTTAAAGGTGTCACAAAGGTTATTAACCCGTTTGGATGTCATATTTTTTTTTTTTTGTATAGTCCTTTGATACTGTCATTCATTGTTCCATTTTCTTTTTCTTTTTTTATTTTCAGCTTGAGGCAAGGTCGTCTGGCATCACTTCGGCGCAGACGAAAGAAAAGGTTATCCGTTTAGAAATGATGGACACTGGTGATGATGTTGATGTTGAAAATGATGGTGATATTCTTGTTAGTGACGTTCACATCCCCCCTTTCATTTCCAATCGTTGCAGCTCAAAGATCATGCAACAAGCGAAATCCATCCCCTCTTGCTTTGTTTTGTTGCAAAGAGTCGATACAATCATATCGTTGTCAAAAGGTTTTGTTAACCTTAAAAGAATGAGGGGTTTCTCTATTAATCCAAAAACCAAAAGTTTGGCCCCCAAAAATGCCAGGACTGGACAAAAAAGCAAAAAGGTTACCAAAGATTTGAAGGATGATACTGAGACTGAGAGAAGAAAACAAAAGGGTAAAAGACGTGCCATAAATTTACCAAGAAAACTAAATAAGAAAACAGAGGAGAAAAAGGAAAAAACGCAGGAGAAAAAGGAAAAAACGCATGGAATAAATGATCGTGAAATTGTAACATCTGAAAGTCACATCAAAGAATGTGATGATACTCATGATGAAAAAAGTGATCAAAGATTGACAGAACCTAACAAAAAGAAAGCTTGTAAGCGAAAATATAAAAGACGAGAGAAGAATGTAGTAGCTACCCCAAAGAGAAAAGTAGGTAGGCCTGCGAAGATTCACACCTATTCTTTGTCCTTATTGAAAAAGCGATTTCTTATGAAATTTAATACAATTCCTCAAACAAAACGCCGTTACATTAAGAGGAAAACTTCACCAGTGATCAGTTCAAATGCTACCACTACCACTGCTTCATGTTCTAATAATGAAAAGAACAAGTTAGTTCAGTCAACTTTGAATTTTATTAAGGTCTCACCACCAAGTGCTCAAGATGTGTCCCATGTTAAGAATTGTGTAGAAACCAACTTGCCTGACTGTCATGCGACTCCTGCGGCAGAGGATGTAAAAACTATATTACCCGTCGATCGGAAAAAAAAACGTGGTAAGCCATCAACTCGTATTATCGTTTATAAAGGTCATGAAACATGTGAGGAGATACTAGAACTACAACAAAAGCCAATAAGTGAGCCCAAAATACCAACAAATTGTCCAGCTGATGGAGACCAATGCCTGGTGCCACCTACAAAGACTGCTACTGCTAATGAAAGTGAAAATACCACGGCTAACTGTTTGATGGATACTACAAACAAAAGACGCCAGACATCTCCTTTGTTCACTCAGCTTAAAATGATGAGATTTATATGTCGCGAGTTTCTTGATTAATGATAAAAGAATTGTATGGTTATCTCTCGTCAAAGATTAAAATCCAAGGTGAAATTTGTATTCTGAATGACTGGCATCTGATATTGATTTTGTAGTGTTTTGGTAATGAAAGTCTTGATGTAACACTTTATTGACGATCTTTGATTACCTGATTTAAAAATAATAATTTCTCCTTGGCATTGTTACATATTGGTGTGATTCTTTTTTGCCTTCTTTTTTTTGTTGGTTAATCATATCTGATAGCCATAATCACATAATGCTGGCCAAATTCACACAAAACCTCTGCTGAATTATTGTTATATCATAATACATTTGATTTTGACCTCTCTTGTGCTTATCTTCACTCTTTCGGTGGTTGGGGAGTATTTTGCGTTTTAAATTCATCACACTGGCATACACCATATTTGCTTTGCGCACATTTTGATTGTAAATTATTATCTAGGACATTGTGCTCTTGGTGCACAACGTACACTCTAGCACGGATACAGCGAACACACATATAACAAAACTAGCGTTTTATTTAGTGAAAGAACTGTTTGGTCCGGATTTTTTGTTATATAATATCATTGACTTGAAGATATAGTGATAATTGTGCTGTCCCTGAAATTTGTTATATCCGTGCTATAGTATATACCATTTCTGTTTCATGCATCAATGCCAAAATTATAAATATGTTTATATGAAATCACATAACTTGTACAGAATTGTTTTTTTGATGTTGATATTGTTATATAAATATTCCTTTCTTTTCTTTCTTATCCAATTCCCTGTTACCATTACAGGCTGGATTTCTTTGGATCAAGATATAAATCTTCCCATTTTTTAAATATTTTTTGGGGGTCAGTCTATGGGGAAAATTGTTATTTTACATTATTTGTACAGTTTTATGATGGTGGCTGCCTTCATCATCCATTTGAATGAGTAAACTAAATTCTCTAAGATTCCTTATTTCCTTTGTGTTAAAAAAACAAAACAAATGCTTTGCCGTGATGTTAGTTTCAGCCTCTATACAATTGATATTGATAGATATAACCCTAGTGATTTCTTCATCTATGATTGATTAGGTAGAATAAGGATTGATTAGGTAGAATAAGGAATATATGAAGTCATTTCTAATAGTGTAAATAGAAGAGAAGCTGTAATAGTAATAGAGAGGAGTGAAGGAAGATTCTTCTTAAATTTAAAGGAGAAAAAAACGTTGGTATTGAGATATTTGTGATATGAGAAGAATTTTGTTTTAAATAGTGAATTATGTACCAGACCTGCCAAGTCCCGGATTTTGATTTCTAGAGTTGCCGTTTGAATGAAGTTCTGAAAAAAAAAATTAATTTTTTTTTTATTTTACGAATTTGTTAAAGAACGATAAATACGACTTAAAATTTTGATGAGCAAGATGAAACTTTGCACGGATCGATACCCTTTTCTGTCGTGTCGATATTCTTTTCTTTCTTTGTCCTAAATTGACTACCTCAGTTTTGTAAGGCCGGTAAAAGGTATCGCTTTGCTGAAAGAAGAATGAGTCATTTCCGATACAACACGTCTATCATTTGTTGATTGTTGACGCATTCCGATCGTTCGTGCGTTCGTTACCGTACGTTAAATCCGTACGTTAATTAAGGTCTTCGATTTTTAATAGTTTGGCGAGGGATGAACATGAGTTTCAAGTCAAATTACGATGATAAGGGTGTTGTCTACTGGTACTAAGGACGGGAAGCTAGATCGTCCGACATCGAGTCCAGATGCTGATCCGATAGCCTTGCACGAAGTTGGATGGTCTCTAAGGGGGTCTAAGCAGCCGCATCCCCACCCTTCATTTATTATATCTATGCGTATACGTTATCCACAATTATAAACCAGCAATGAATGCCAGATGTTGGTAATATGGGTTTCTAATACTAATAGCCTTGAAAAGTTTAAATCATAAATAGTGAAGAGCAAAATTATTTTTTGTTGTGACTTTTTCTGTCGTTTTTGTGGTTTTTGTTTGTATTCTTTTTTTTAATGAAAAGGGACTTCTCACAGATA
>JARBEP010481689.1:0-10055 GCA_030265255.1 Tritonia festiva
CCCAATTAGAATAGGATCTCGGAAGCGAGGTGGCCAAGTGGTCTAGACTACAGACTTCCATGGCGAGGGTTCTGGTTTCGAGTCTGGCTGCAGGCATTTCGGTTTTTCCTTGAGCAAGCAACTTTACTCTGTCTGCTTCACTCAACCCAGGTGTAGAAATGGGTACCAATTCTCAAATGAGTCTTCGGAAAGTATTTTGCGATAGACCAGCGTCCTATCCAGAAAGTGACTAATTGTCACTTGTCTGCTTCACGCTACCGAAAAGCAGGTTAAGCTCCGGCCCTATGAGCCTTAAAGGCTCTTAAGGACATACAGAATAGGATCTCATTACTGAAATTACTTTAATCAAAATTTGAATTTTGGAAACATGGTCTGCTTTCTTTGGAGGATTCAATAGTATTTTGAAAGCATTTATTTTTTATTATTATTCTTTTAAAGAAGAAGAAAATATTGATTGTGAAATGTGTCACCCTAGCAATAATGACAGGACATTGAGATTTAAGTGAAATATCTTTGTGATTGTGATCATTGTCATATTAGAAAGATCTTTTTATGTAAAGTGTCTCCTCCAAGATTTGAACTCAAGTTAATTGCAAGGGTGGTAGAACACTTGTTATGAGAACCTCATAACTTTAATGTTAAGTTCAACCCTAAAAAAAAAAAAATGTCATCATTAAAATATGCCACTTTTTTGTATATACAACAGAGCTGAACTAGATGAGTTGAATCTTCAAATTGAAGCTGGCAAGAAAATAGAAGAACACTTGAGGAAAGAGTATAATGCTACCATTGGTAAGGGTTTTTAAAATGGTATTTTCATGTCTTATTTTATCATTCATTTATCTTCAATACCACTGCAAATTTAGCCTCATCAAATCAAGTCTAACTCCTAGAATTCAAATTCTCATGTAAGATTCTAACAGCCATATGTGGCTGAACAGAGAAAAGAATTCATAGATCAGTGATTTAAGACAAAGAGAGGACCCACTGTATTATCGGGCTTGAATTATGTTTGGAAGGATATGCTATTTTGTTTTAGCTTTCACGTCAATGTTTAATGAGAGTTATCATTTCTGAAACAAATTGTGTTGCAAAGGAATTTGCCAATTGTTGAAAGAAATGAACATTCAATCACACTACATCTTATTTTGAATGTGGTCTGATGATTTCAATACAAAAAGGTTGTGATAATAATTTTCCATTTTATCATCAAAAAGCCTGGAGACATGAAAAATAATGATTGTGGAATTTTGTCAGTTTTGATATGATCAATCATAAAGGTCAATTGGTTTCACTATTTACTTTTTGTGTTTTGTTCATTTTTGTTTCCCTACTTTTAATTTATGAATTCTTTGAATACATTTGTCTTCATTTTGTCACCATCTGATAAGGTTTTTTTGTTGCTGTTGTTGTTTTCTTTTGTTTTTGCATGTCAAATGACAATTTCTAACAGATCATAAGTTTGATACTTTTTTTAAAAGTATGTCAAAGTCATTCCTATTATTGTTATATTTTATTGCACAATATACATTTGCGTAGTATGCCCATTGTAAGACATTGTATGTTTTGCTTTAAAAGAGCAGTCTTTGATGTCTTCATATTTCTGTTTGGTTGGGTTTTTTTCAGAACGATTGAGAGGCAATGGGACAAAGCATGGAAACTTGCTGAAAGACAGACAAGATGTTTTCAGAAAACATGAGGTTATTAGATTTTGTAATTTCATTTGCCCTTTTTTAAAACTGAGAACAGATATAGTGTGACAATGACGCAACAAACATTCTAGCAGACAGATAATTTAAGGAATTAAAAACTGCACAGCAGTGAAAACAATTAGCACAATACCACAGACGGCAGGTCGTCAACTATGGAGTTAGGTCAATCAGTGTTTACAGAATTATCATTGATGGTAAATACATAAGATGAACAACTGAGCATTTTTTTCACTATTGAGTGAGAACATTTAAGAGTCGTTTCCCTTGGACTGACTTGTTTTTTTTCACTCAAAGGTGCTTCAGTTCTAATCATGACAGTTTATAATTTTTCCGATTTCAAACAAAGGGACATCACTCTCCTGTTGGTAAAACTTCTTGAGTTGTTTATCATATTATTGACAATCTTTCGAATTATTATTTACGTATGCATTATTTCCTATTTTCCCTCATGGAAGCAACAAAAAAACAAAACATGATAAGGCATTGAGTACTCATAGAATAATGACGTCATTTTACTCAGCTAAGAGTTAGAGGAATAAGAATATAGATCGCCAGCAATGAAGAAATACAATTTTAGCCCTTTTATATAATGCCTTTCAAACAAAGTTATGGTCGGGCTGATGCCTTAAAGGTAGTTTTATTGGCAAGATGTGTCTACACAGCAAATTTGATGCAAAATATTCCAGAAATAAAGTTGTTGGGTGCTTGTCTGCATTTATATTGATGTAGTCACTGAATGATTAAAATCTCTTAGAGTTGAGTCATCTGTCAAACTCGTCAGTATTTCCATCAATGTTATATATCGTTGCTACTGTTATTGAGGGAGAGTTGATTCTTTTATTTACAATTTTCAATATTATTATGACATTTAAGTTGTGAATTAGTTTTCTTTTCTTCATTTTACAGACTGATAAGAATCACTTCGTTGAGAAAAACAAAGAATTGGCGTCTCGATATCGACAACTTCAGAATGATTATATTGTTTGTAAGGAACAGATGCTAAGAAGTTATGAGGAAAGAGTTAAATTTGAAGCAGCTATTAGTGACACCAAGCAGGTAAGATTTAGTTGAATGACAACATTAAGCATAGGGGCAAAATTTACATCTTTTCTGTTCTTCATGTAAACTACAACTGTATTGAGCAGGGATGACCAACTTGCTCTTTCCTGTTAAAAAGACTTACAAATCCTGTGGCTGTATAAGATATCACAAAATATTTCAGATGTACCTAGCATTTTAGTCTGATTTACACACTTAGATTTGTATGTGGCAGTTGACTGCCCTGAGTGCAGTCTATACAGTTGATGAAGGAGATGCCTTTTTGCATGGTAAATTATTTGTGTAATTTGTCTTTCTTCAGCTTAAATCCCTGCAGACCAAGCTACACGGAGCTTTAGCAGAATACTACAAACTGAGTGGACTCTACAATGAAGCTGAACTCAGTAAATTAGAGCAGGAGTCATCTGTTAATGGTGTCAGGGTATCAGAGCTGCAGGTTAACATGGAGACAGCCTTAGAGGACATTTCAGACTTCCTGAGTTCTCAGATGGATGGAAAGATGGCTCGGCAAATGGCATGGGAAGCTGTGAAAAGGAAATCTGTTCTGATTGATCCAGCACAACCAGGTGGATTATTGGGACCACAAGCAAGCCAAATGCAAGGGGACTTCGCTAGATCTCCATCAAATTTGACATCCAAGCAAGTGGTCGTTTGATGGGAGACATTTTTTTCTGTAAAAAGTTAATAAGGCTTGTCTGTTTTCCTTATGAAAGAAAATTATATTTATGTTTTGCAGTCTGCAAAAAAACTTTGTTGTTAATATATATTTTTATATAATACCATAATGCCATTAAAGTAAATTAACTTTATGTCAGTTATGCAAATGATGGTCTCAACTAAATACTTGAAAATGATATCAATCAAATAATGTTTATTTCTATAGAGTTTTAAATTGATTAGATACGTAGCTGTTCACTTTTTGAATTGTTCAGAGGTTAAAATTTTCAGCTTAGAAATTATTGGTTTGTTGATTATTCTTTTTAATCTATTGAACATATGATGATCAAGGGAAATTTTTATACATATCTGTTTTTTCTTTTTCCTTTTTTGTTTTCAAGTAACTTTTGAGATAAAAATAGAAAGCTAAAAAAATAGTCATTTTGATTTTCATTGAATGTGCTTATTAAAGGATTAGCTTTCAAAATTCATTTGAAGTTGCGATGGCCTGTCTATCTTGGAGATGCTGTGTCACATCTCTTGTGAAGTAATCTAATGAATGAAATATTGGCAGGTAATATGTTTTTGCTGTGAATGGGAATTTCCCACCTGCACTTCTCCTGGGCCAGAAGATTAATTCGTGTTCACAACATGAAAATAGAAGCAAGTTGCTGGTTTGCTTTGGAGTTCTGTTAATTATTTCAAAGTTTACAATGATTAGAACAGTAGAAATTTTTTATTTTAGAAATTTAATAGTCTTTTTTAAATATTATGTAAATATATGATGAGTAATAAGAAAGAGAGAATCAGAGAAAAGCTTCATAATATATTGTTATACAAAGAGTGTTCTCCTATACAAAGAGTATTCTCCTCAGAGCTCTAAACTGCTCATAACATTAACAACACAAATGTCATTTGTTTATTTCCTTATTTATTTACTGTGATACCGTGATGTAATAATATGTTGGTATATTTAAAAGGCCTGTTGATCTAAATTATTTGAACTTGAACTTAAACTATCCTAATGGTAAAAATGCCTCACTAGAGTTTATTGTAAAGAGTAACAATGTTTTTATACATTTATTGGAACCAAAATAAAGTGATTTCTTAAAATCAACTTTTGGGGGTTTTTTGTCATATTTGTAGAGATACTCTTTAAAATCACCTGTGACTTTTTCTGTAGTAAATTCTTTCAGCATAATGTATAACTTCTTCAATCAATAATTGGTGAAAAGTAAAAGGGGGTGCTGTATGGTGTTTACTTATTTACAAATCTTTCGTGGTCACTATTTTGTTGTTTTTGTTTTTGCTGTAGTTGTTGTTATTCTTCTTCTTTTTCTTTGTTCCCTCCAATTATCAGATTATACTTTAATCTCAATATCAGTGATGAAGTCCACAGTCCTACTCAGATCTTCGGGTTCTGCAAACAGTTTTTGGTTGATATCAGCCTCTGATGGCCAATAGCTTTTCCTACTTTCTGTACACAGAGGGCATGTTGAGGGAACATGAGCACAGTACTCATTCACCGTGTGTAGGTGTTCCCTGGGTCTGATGTGTCCAAGCAAAACAAAACAACTTAATGAGAAATAGTAAATAAATTGCTTAACACTTTGCTACAATCTACCATGTGAACAAAAGTGGTGGTTCAAATGCTGACAAAAATTAAGCCACTCCTATTTAGATTTAGAAGTTGGGTCATCAGATTCCATGCTTGCCGATCAATTAAAATTTGTTTCTTCGTAATGTCAAGTGTAATAATTATTAATTGTAATAAGCATGATATTGTAGGAGAAAGACAGATGAAGGAAAAAACGAGTGAAGTATAGAAATGTTGTAAACCATTTGTAGGAGAAGAAAACATAAGAAAAAAGGATGATGATTAAAATAGTAATAAGATATGTTGTGGTAGAAAATGAAATCTGAAACAACAAGATGAATACAAAATGTACTTTTAAATTTTATTGCAGTCAGAGAGGAAAACCAAATTTCTGAAACATGAAAATAATTATTTTTTTTTCCAAGGAAGTAAAAAGTGTTGTATTTATTTTAAAAAGAGCATACAATATAAGGTTTCGCCAACGTTAAAAACACTAATCTCATAAGAGAGTAGCTGAGCTTACCATATTTCATATAATTGAGTCTGTGGCTTTTCTAGACATAGCACTAATACAACATAAAAAATAGTTGTTTAAATTAAGGAATAAGGCAGAATGCTAGACATTTGTCATTTCATATCTGTTGCCCTTGTAGTTGGCATCAATGGCAATCACTTTAGAAACTTCAGGATGTTTTGCTCAAACCACTCTTCCGTAAACTGGAGATGATCTCCCGGTGATTCAAGAAATGTGATTCGATTGCTTTGGTCCAACTCCTTCAAACCGAGACGATCCTTTATTAGAAAACAAAACATATAATTGATAGTCATGAAATCAACATTTGCATTTCACACCAAAAGTCCTCGCAATTTCTGGCAGTAATATAGAGATAACTTTAATATTTCTTTGAAATTAATTACTTACATTGTTCTCTCTGGATAAGATTCTATTTTTTTTTACACAAAATGGTTCATTCATGAATCCAATTTTTCCTCCACTTCATTTTTCTTTCTTTTTTTCCTACTTTTTCATGCAAACAAAATTGTCAAGATAATCACTAGATACTTGTCACACAAAGGAAAACATATTTCACTTACCATGGAGAGTTTCTAATTCTGACCACTGCTAAAAAAAATTAAAAAATTATCCATCTCAAACTATCAAGAGAATTGTGTTTACCTCTGTGTACAGGGGACTCTCCTTCAGCGTGTATAACTCTTTACCCTGCCCAGGCTTGTAGAAACCAAACCACTGGGTTGGAAAGAATATGAGATGTTTGGTAACCATAGTTTTAAAAGACTGAAAAACTGACATAAATAATCATTGTCTCATCGCATATTATTGTTTTTATGATAGAAATATCCTGCAAATAAAAGGACTCCTAATCTCCAACACTAAACAAATAATTCCATATTGAGAAGATCTCATCTGGGAATAATGAATAACTCTTCTAAATTACTATTTTCAGACCTCTAGCTTCACTTAAAATCCAAATTTATGGAGCCACTATTCTACAAATAATTCACAACATAAAATTAAAACATTGAACGGGTTAGCATCTGGTACAGAGAAGAGATGAAAGGAGTTACAAACACAATTTTTAAACTATAATTAAAATATTAATTGCAAGTGACAGTGGAATTAAGTTTCACCCACTGTCATCGAACTGGCACGAAAAACCCTTTTGTTTAAGCTCTCCGTGTTGTTGGGGTCTACATAGCATTCTACTCTGAGTAATACATTCCCTTTATATTAAACTTTTACTCTTTACATTCCATGCAGACTCATTAGTTATGGTAGTTTGTGTTATATTTGCATGATAATGTTACTTCAACGCCAGTCTTGGCACTTGCCCAGAGTGGTAGAACCTCCCAGGTTTTATCAATAGCTGAGGGGATACCTGCAAGGGCTACAGTAATTTGTTTATTGGCCTATCTTTGACTAATGCTGATCCTGGTGCCAGTAAAGAGTTGTGGACACAGTGGGCTGATTACCTCCTTGTCTGAAACTCTCTGATCCAAAGAGTTTCTGGCTCTGTGCTCAGTCGTGTTTGGTGGTTGGAGTGCCTGCATTTATGGCAGGTATCTTGTGTGCCGTTCATGGTTTAACATAGGGCTGGTCGCAACACTGCTTTGTGGTATTAATAGGGCTTGATCAAACGAACAAACAGTGTGGGAAGACACTTGTGCTGTTTAAACACACTATTTATATGCCATATTCACCACTCGCGGCAGTTTTCACCTATATGACCCCTGGTATTTGGATGTAGTAATGACGGTAAGGTCTTTCTATTTCAAAATGTAATTTCTCCAGATATATCTAATATGTAAACATAAGAAAAGATGAAAAACAATACACTTTTCATTGTTTGCCTCTACGCAAGTCAGTGGGTAAAAAAAACACAGAAAGTGACTGAGCTAACCAAGTTCATAGGGACACGGAATCATATAAAATTGATTTTTTTAATTGAAAAAAAAAAAAGTTACACTGGTAGTAAAATGAATTGATGAAGCATAGGAGTTTCCAGAGGATATCTATTCATTCAAAGACACAGTGTGTAAATATGTATACCGGGTGAGTGTTTTTGCCCTGTGAGTGGTGGTAAAGCAGATGACAAGTTGTTTTATAACATGCATGCAGTGTAAAGCTATCAACACACAAAGTTGTTTTATACCTCACTCTCTTTTGGGTCCACCATGGTGTCATTACCAAACATCACAAGCACCAAATTCTTCAGGAGTAGCAAGTTTGTCTTGTAGGTTGCATTGACTTTCTAGATTGAGATGAAGAACATGATATTTTTCATATCATTCATCTGCCCTGAGTATCTAGTTGTTTGTCACAATCTTTGAATATCAACTTTGAGGTAGAGAGATTAAATTACAACATTGACTTTTCTTGACGTTAAACTTACATTTCTCAATAGATTATCATAATCTTAATCTATAAGCACATTCAATCATTATTATAATTTTGTTAAAGAACTGTACTTGTTTGTTACTATGATAACGCTGAATATAGTTGGCATAAGTTCCTTTAAAGAAATGTATATATTTTCACTCCCTTACTTTCATTCTTGCATATCCAATCGCTCATTTTATTTACTCTTACAATGTAAGAAGTGACAAGGGTATTTCATCTTAGAAATGAGTCTGTATGATATCATAGGGACATTACAGGAATTATTATTTTAATCTTTTTTCAAGTCTTTGCATCAACTGGTCAAATAGAATGAAAAATTACCTGCAAACAAACCATCATTATATGAATAAGAAAACAATTTTTCAGTATACAATTAATAAACAATTAATGAATTAATGACAACAATGAAAAAATGATATAACGGAGATGACAAATAAAACCTTGTACCATAAAACAGTTTAGATGAATTAACTACAGTGATAAATACAAACTAAGTCATTAGTCACAAAACAGATTATTTTCCTTATTGTTTAGATTTTGATTATTTTTGGTGACTGTCAAAATAAAGAGAGAGTGACAGAAACCAAGATAAAATGAGAGAAAATTTATGGAGCCACAAGAAATAAACTCACATTTTCCTGATTGATGTCAGCAAGGAAGACACTTTTGCTCTTGTATTCTGCTTCATTCAATGGATCGTGCCAGTATTCTGCTTGCACAAGGCTTGATATGAACAATAAAGATGAATTAATTAAGAACCCCATATTATAAGACTTGAGAACAACATATCAAGCAGTTTTAATGACATCTTTCAAGAAATGATATGCGGTTTAGTGAGTTACAAACATACAATCTGAAAGTAAAACAATTGTCAATTCATGGGACTACAACTATAAGAATAATTGATTTCTACGCACAACATAAAGTTATGCACTGACATGGGCACACACAAAAGAAATGAATATTCTTAATCTGCACACATAATGAAATACTTACAAGTTTTGAATCCATCTGGGACAAATGAAAAAGTGATGAAATAATTTATTAGATTCACAACAGAATGTCTCAAAAGTATATCTAGATAGCATTAGAAAATGTCAAATGGTGTCTCCGACAATAAGCCTTTAAAACGAGTACAGTGTATGAAAGAAACTTAGTTATTTTCACTTTCTAAGCTTTAAACTGTTACATCAAATAGCTTTGAGATATTAATAAATACAATTCAATATTTTTTATGAATGATCATGGCCTCCATATAGTTAAGACAACCGGGCTTAACGCAGCAACAAAAACCGAATTGCTCAAATATGTCTGAAATTTTACCATAATTTGACTTTAACCATCTGAATCAAGTATATCCAAATGGTGACATGAAAAAACAAGAATACTCACTCAATATAGGCTCCTAAATTGAGCAATTTACGAACATAATCACACATAGTACTATTATCTCCAGGGCATTGAGGAAAACCATAGACACCTGAAATTGAAACAAAATATTTGTGACTAAACAATACCATATCACTTTTTTGGGACACAATTCTGTAAAGCGTTCTTCTAAAGTTCTGAAATTATGGTTAGTTTTATGCTCTTGGCAGCTCATTATAGGTCATATCAACGCCGTTTAACAGTCCATCGCCAACAGGGTTTGATTCCATGAGGAATCCACAGGTCCAGAGCCATAAAAACTCCGAGAAAATCCAAAGAAAAAAAATCCCACATTATCAGGATTTGAACCAGGGACCTTCTGCACAGGACGCAAATTGATTTCCACTACACTATGACTATGATGCCCATAAAAGCACTATTTAAACGTTAATTAAAAAACAGGCCTAACGTAGACGTATAAATCTAGATCTCTACAGATTAACATGCGTTATTGCTATTATTAAAAATAAACATTCATCTGTTTATATTTCCAATAAAATTTGAAATAGGAATATATATCAACGGCCAACATGAAAAACAGATACAATATCTGAAAGGTACATGGTTCGATTCCCGTGAAACTTGGTGAAAACCTATATGCCACTCCCCTGATCCTATTCAGGTAGGTGGGATCAAAGAACCTCGTCCTATCGGAGACGGACGATAAACTCGGAGGTCCCGT
>JARBEP010483908.1:0-10034 GCA_030265255.1 Tritonia festiva
ATATATATATATATATATATATGTGTGTGTGTGTGTGTGTATCTCTCTCTCTCTCTCTCTCTCTCTCTCTCTCTCTCTCTCTCTTTCTTTATCAATAACCGTGAGTACTTGCTTTCGGTGTAAGGTCTTTGCGTGATACACACACTTTCGTCGATGGTCCCTATTCAGTGATATCCTCTTTGCTTCTACACGCCTAGATCCTCTCGTTTTATTATTCATTCTAACCAATGAAACATGAAAAGTATTAGTCCAGTGGCTTTGGCACACCAGTCTTGTACCTTGCTCTGGGACCGATCTGAGAAATTGTGACTGCAATGCCTTCCATCTATTTTAAAAAGTGAACATCTTAATGCGTTCAATCTATCTCGTTAATCAAGCGCCCTTCCATGTCGAATTATATATTCTATTACACCCTTTCGATATTTTTTGTTTGTTTTAGAAACAAACTACAAAAAAAGCTTCTCGGATGAAATATTTTTAATGTCGGCGACTGCTATGTCTACAACAACAATAACAAAAATGGTTTGCCAGTTGCTCATAAAAATGATAAACTGTCATATGCCTCAAAATATCGATTTGAGTTCAAATCCATATAAAAACACCAAGTTGATAATTCCTGTAAGAAATGATTAGTGCCTTATCCTCTCTTTACATTTCATTGTGGGTTTAGCAAGAATAATTGATTGACAATTGGTATGATCGTGGCTAGAAACCAAACGTTGTTCGGCGATTCTTATCTTTCCCTTGTTGTTTAACGTTTAAAGTAGTCTTACGCCCTTGGCAACACATTATATGTCCAATGGCTGAACCCTCGGTGTATAGTCCATCCCGGAAAAGACTTGATATCATAAGGAGTTCACAAAAACAGAGCCGTAAAAACTCCCAGAAAATCCAAATAAAAAGAATCCCCATGTCGCTTTCCTTTCCCCCACTTTACTGCTGGCGGGGTTCTCACCCAGGACCTTTTGAGCACGAGGCAATAAATGTGTTACCGCTACGCTACGACGCCCCCATTGGAATTAAACTTTGAACCCGCACAACCCGAAAAGTAACCTGGCTGGGTTTCGAACCGCAGTCCTCCCAATCTGTGAGCGGGTGCTTTACCGCTGCGTCACAGAGGTGTCCACTTGGGGGGGTTTAGCAAGAAGAATTGATTGACAGATGAAATTTATTTTGGCTAAAAACCTACCTATCTACATATATACCTTCCCATGTCTACCTATCCCATGATTATAATATTAGTTAAATATTTTCCATTCACTTTATTGTCATTCGTAGTTCCCAATTGTTGTGGTCCTTGTAATGTACAAAAAGGGAAGAAAAAAGAAAAGGGTCTACATTGTTGTAACGTGATAGATATACTGTGTCAATTTAAAGAAAATGAATTTTAACTCCAATATTTATACTCTATCAAACCTAATATTTTGTTTGTTTTTTTCTTGTTTCCCCAGGTAACACGGCATTGATGCACAGTGCCAGCAATGGTAATGATATTGCCGTGGAACTACTAGTCCGCAATTTCCGTCGCCTGGGCCTCCAAGTTGACCACTTCAACAGAGAAGGTTACACCGCTCTGCATATAGCAACAAGGAACGGGTTTCTTCAATGCGCCAAGATATTGGCCACCAAAGGCAAAGCGACTCTCACTCTCAAAGACAAAGTTCATAATTTGACCCCGTTAGAAACGTGCCTGGAGAATGGATACCAGAAATCTGAAGTGGATTACCTCAAACCCTCAGTAAAATTCTACAAAGTGGCGAAACTGACCACCACAATGGTGAAATATCGGAAAAGATCTTCTACGGGTCAAGATACCCTCGGATCTGTCGCGTCTCGTATTTCACCCGTGAAAGCCGTGGACAAAATGAAACAGAAGTCAAAATCTCTTCTGAAAAAATCAAAACCTCAAGGGAATGACATAGGATGCTCCGGGGATTCATCCAACCGTACCCTCCCCCTGCAAAAGTCGCTGGATCAGAATCCAGACAATTGCGTCGATCAAGAGAAACAGAAGTCCGGTATTAAACTATTTTCCAGGAAGATCGCGCAACGACTCAACGGGGACAGCAAATCCGACGGGACGAAAGGTCCAGGGCCCGATGAGAAAAACGCAGGAAAATGTCCACCTGTTATAAAAATCGAAGCAGGTAATGTAAAGAACGAATCGCACACGGTGACCTTACCTCCGCATTTAAAGAACGAGTCGCATAAGGTGACCTTACCTCCGCATTTATCAACCTCCTCCTCAACAGACAACGATCTCGACGAGACAGGAGCTTGTGGTAACTGTGACTGGGACAGTGCCGCTATGGATACCAATTTATTAGTCCGCGACGAATACAACGGCACATCTAGCTCGTACCCAAGTGCTGAATCGTGCACCAATAACTTGTCACTTCACAACAACAACACCAGCAACAAAAATAATAACAAAAGAGGCCTTCAAATTCCTTCGCAGTTAAAAATCAAGCGTCCTTCAAATGACCTCGACAGCAAATGTTTATTGATGCAAGGAGAGGACGAAGCATGTGACATCAGCGAGACCGAGACCGAGTGTGAATCAGTCAGTGACTGTACTTTGCCCTCCCTGTCTCCGATTACCCAGTCCGACTACACGTCATTGAATAACGATACCGCCGACGACGACGAATTCGAAATGATGAACACAAAGGGCGCCAAAACTCCTTTTAAAATGCATTCCGAAAAGACAGGAACTGACTCTTGTTCTCCTCTAACAGAGGTGGAATATATCCATTGGGAAGATGATGGAACCAACACGAACCAAAAGAGTGACTTCAGAAACGACGGGCAAGGCCCCGACGGGAACCCGTGTGAGTCCACAGTCAAGTTCGACGAAATTGTCACAGGCCAAGTCTTAAAATTCATCGATGACGTCACGACAAGCGAATTTTGTGATCATAACGAAATAGATTCGGGGAAAATGGGATTTGTGAAAGTCACTGGTTGTGCAAAATCAGGACTGACGACTGATGGCAAGGAAACAATTAATAATGTCAAGGTAAATGATACAAAAGACTTTTTGAAAGACGGTGTTCGTTCCCTTGATCGCGGCGACAGCTGTAGTCCGGAGACTATTGTGGAAAGTCTGGATGCGATGAGTATCCCGAAAGACGTCTGTGGCAATGAATCTCAGTGGACATTCAACGTTCAATAGAAAAAAACAACATACTTATTAGTTCTGTGAACATATGTCGTAATAATTTGATACCATGACATGAATTCAAAAACAAAAGCACTTATTTGTACGGTGGAGATGTATCTTCGAGGATGTTTTCAAGAAAAGAAAAGATTCATTATCTTCATTTAAAAAGACCGATAAAAGTTATGAACTGTTACAATATAGAATTATACGATGTTATTTTATTATAATTTTGTCGCTAAATTGTATAATGATTAATAGTTTGTTCAATTTCGATAACAAGAGTTTTTATTGCCTTTGTGATAATATCACCACCTACATAATTTTCTTTTCTCTATAAGATTAACATGACTACGTCTCTTGAAGTCTGGTGATAACTACACTTCAATTGTTATATTTTTTATGATATGTGACTTTAAAAGCGATTTTTCCTCTCTAACATTGTTTATAGCATTCCATATTGTTGCATCCTAAAGACAAGGTTATGTTTGTTGACCAGGATATTGTACAGCACGGGATATCAGTCAGCTAGCCTGCTTGTTTTCAGTTATTGCTTATTCAAAATATAATTATGACAGAAATATAATATTCACCGCAAAGATCATCTACAATAAGACATTCAAATCAATGAATTTTAGCGACGACGAATGAGAGTGATGTCTCTTTATTATCGTGTGTTCCCAGAATTCTCGTATTGTTTTTGGTAACATTCAATAATCGATATAATAAAATAAAACTTTGTGAACTAAAAAAATATCGCACCAAACTCATAAAATGCGTTCTATCCGGTGCACACAAGGTTCAAGGGAAACTACTCTTAAAATTTCCTTACTCAGTCTATTATAGTGAAAAACGCCGAGTTGAATATCTTATTGTAGATGATCTTTGTTCAAAGTATCTCACAAACCTTCCCTGTCATACACGCAGACGTGAATTCGACCTCCCCTTTTGAAAGTCTAAACTCTGAATGTCCACAGCCCTCGCACCGCTACGCATGCGCGGGTAATTTACTTTATGCCTTTGTATCGAGTGTCCATTTGGCAACAGACCCTTGCCACAGGAAGCCTAGTAGGGAATAGTAGTCATTTACTGACGCTTGTGTAGCGTTGCGACGGCTGTGGGCACGCTGACTTAAGTCGAATTTCATTTGGTTTTGATTTCTTTAAAACCTTAATAGGCCCTACACACGTAGAGGTGTGACCACGCGCCCCGACTATGTTTTCTAAAACGTACGAAACATAGTGCGTGTGTTTTCATCTACACGCTACAGCTCAACCTAGGATATTTTTTCGCGCCATTCACATTTATTTCCGCCGAGGCTAGCCACGAAGTAATCGGTTGTCGTCTCATAACCACGTGTAGTTTTATTATTAAAAAAAAAAAAGAAATCCACACACACACACACAAAATCACAAATAGCAATAGTGTGGTGTTTGGTATCCCATCGATGGTAATAGCAATAGTGTGGTGTTTGATATCACATCGATGGTAAATTTGACGCACAATAATAATGTCAAAACAGCAATACTTAAAAAATTTTGTAACATTTTTGGGGGTGTTTTCTCACCGCTCCCTCCCGCACCAGGCCGGCGAGAGAATATTTGGACTCCTGGCCCCATGAAATCGCCTCCACACGCACCATATTTTGTACTTTTTGGAAAACCTAGGCGGGGCGCGTGGTCAAACCTCTACGTGTGGAGGGCCTATAACGCACTGAGTCAAAACGTGGGATGGACCTCGTGTTTGATATCGCCTTGTCTTTAAATTCTACGTGGGTCGATTGGTTGTAATTGATTATGAGTTGTTTTTAATTACAAAACGATTAGAAAAATGAATGTGCATTTGTTTCCACAAACCATGCGCTATAAGTCAAAACAGTTTTTACTTAGTGCGCGCGGCTTCTGTTTACCCCTTTGGGTACAAGAGTTTCGACTTGCTTGATTTGAGCCCAAATTAAAACTTAAATCAGACTTGCTTTTGCCTTGGTAGTGTGCGCTATCCCTATGAAACTCATGGTTTCAGATCTTAAAACCAATGAATTAAGCTGTGTTCGCAGTTTTTAGTACTTTCCGCAAATAGAACAATGAGAGAATGCGCGGGCACTTCGCTGAGCAAGTGTGGTTTGGTTTTCATGCCCCACGCATTCTCATTGTCTTGTTCTATTTGCGGAAAGTACTGTCAAACCCCACTATGTGAACACGGCTTTAAGGTGAAAAATGAAAATTGTCTTTGACTCTACCGTACACAATCTTGAATCTATGAATGATGCAACACAATAGAAAAACGATGAGTGTGAAAACAATCCAGCAAATTTAAATCTTGGACTTTCCTATGCCATTGACGTTACCTGCCTCTTGTAAAAATGGGACACCGAGTTTCGAACCTTGGTACAGAATGTGGCTATTGTTGTTGTGATGAATGTGCTGTATTTTAAAAGCGATTTTTAAAAAAAAGATCTCTGAGTGTTGTCGATAGCGAAAGAAGAAATGTACATAAAAAGTTAATAATTTTTATTCATTAAGAAAAGTCTGCATATTATGATGTAAATTATGATATTTTCGTTACCAAGAGTGGTATAACCTTCCAGTTGTTATCATGTCTAGGGGGTACCCACAAGTACTACAGTAAATTGTTTATTGGCCTGTCTTTGATTAATACAGCTCAATGTATTTTTCATGGTGCCAGTAAGGAAATAAGGACGCTGTGGGCTAATCACCTGCTTGTTTGAAATTCTTGATCCATATAATTTCCGGCTGTGTGCTCAGTCGTGTTTGGGTGCCTGTTTTATGGCAGGTGTTTTGTGCGCCTTTTAGGACTGGACATGGGACTCAACACTGCCCTGTGGTATAAATGGGGTTCGATCAAACAAATAAACAACGAAATATCGACTCTGGTGTTAGGTGGCCAAATGGCTAAATAAGATATGAAGACTGGCATAGTAAAGATCGTGGGTTCGGGTCACACACCAGGTGGTTTATTGTTTTCTTGGAAGTCTAATGCTATTGTCTTTCTCCATCTAGATGTAAAATGTTTGTTGTTTATTAATACCGCAATGCAGTGTTGAGGCCAGCTGTCGGTTCAGCCACAATTGGTACATACCACCACATGTGGCAAAACATAGAGCTGGAAAAGCTATGGGTTGAAGGATTTCAGACAAGCAGGTGATCAGTTCAATGTGCCCATCATCCTTTACCGGTACCATGAGCAATGCACTGGACAGTGTTAATAATAAAATAAGGATGAATAAACGAATCGCTGTCGCCCTTGTGGTCACCACCTCAGCCATAGTAAAAACTGGAAGAATTTGCCACTATGGGCTGCTAGATGTAAAAACGGATACCAAATACCAATTAGTTCTCAGCTGAGACCTGTAAAAAGGATATGCGATAGACTAGCATCTTATCCAACAAATAAATGACAATTTATTTGGACCGGGTCAAGCACCAACCTCATTAGTCTTAAGGCTCTTACTTTTGATCTTAAAGTATGAAATGTGTGATAGAACGAATCAGTGTTTAAACAGCATAACATTATTTCGTAATTACCTAAATCGATTATAGTTGAATATGAAATGATGCTAATGATGACAGAGGGATCGGTATTGATATTAGTGCTGAGAGAATACTAATCAATATTTTCACTGTGAATAATCAGATTATGACGGCACCCTGTTCTGAGCTGTTTATCGCCACCTAATATCATCAATCAGGTATCCAAGTGAGTAGAGATGATTGATGCATTTCAGATTACTTGTTGACGATGATCATAAGACATGATTAACTAGTAATTAAACCACTTGTCGTGAATTTCAATCTTTGGTAGGGTGATTATTTTTTGTCAAGACATTTCAGAATTTGTGAATGCTTTGCATGCTGTGAAGATTCAACATCTTGTTGGAGACACATTTTTTTAATCTTCTCTATCAAACTGAAGTATCCATCCGCCAATGATAGGTCAAAGGGTAACAACGTGGATAAACAAGGACAGAATGTGTAAGAGTGCCAGAAAAATAATCCTAAGACATGTCGAAGATGGCGGGATCGAAACCACGGCTCTCAGTCTCACACGCGTTGTTGTAGCTCACTGTGCAAGTCGGTTTCCTCGTATCACTCCAAAAGTCTGGTGAGCCCGGCAGGCGTGGGTTCAATCTCCCACTTCTACATGCCAATTTTTTCCCTCTTAGGCTTAATTTTCTGGCGCTGTTATAAATTCGTTCCTCGTTTATGCAATGTATTATCATTGCCGGCTCTATTTTCATTATATTAAAAGGTTACAATCTATCATTCGCAAAGAAAATATTGATGTCATAGAGACATTATTATTATTATTATTATTATTATTATTATTATTATTATTATTATTATTATTATTATCCGCTATGTATTTCATCAATATTATGATAAAAGTAAATTATGATAATATAGTAATGGGGCTCTTGCACGTCCAGCACTTTTGTGCGTCCGCTGTCCGTCTCTGAAAATGAGTGTGAACGATGGTGGAATGTTGATTGTGAACGGACCATCCAAATGTGGACGCGTAAGGGCTCCATTGCTAGACAGCGTTTAATATTATTATGTTCTGTAAATGGCCCCAGCTAAGATTATCTGTACTCAAATCTCGTGGTCCTTGGAGGGTTAAACTCGAGGTGCCGCCTCAGAGATGTAACAACGTAAACCCGAGAACACCGAGAGCGATTTACGCTAGCAATGGAAAAAAAGATCAACGGAGAGCAAACCGGGAACATGGAGAGTAACTTGAAAACGTTGCTCTCCATTGTGTTTTGGTTGCTTGTTGTTTTTTTTCAATTGACTATACCGGCCGTAACTATGTCGTCCTTTGTCTCCACGTCGGTCGAGCTGTATCCTAGAGACGGTTGCTATCCTTTCAAATTTACATGTTCCGGGTCGTCAATGATTAGCATCATTGCTGACTTGCCAACGTTAGAATTTCATTGCAAAAGGTTGGTATCATTGCGTGTTTTACAATCAAATAGTATCTCCCCTACTAGATAGTTACATACAATTTTACTCAATAAATCGGAACGCAAAAATGCAAGAATTTTCTGATTGGTTGAAATCTTTCCCTTAGTTATGGCCGGTATGGACTATTGCGTGCTAGTGTAAAATGTTTCCGGTTGTGTTCTCGGGTTACCTATGAAAGTTTAGATTGGGGACCAGCAAATACCACACTAAGTATGAATGTTTTTTTTATACTTTGATTTCAATACCTTAAGTTCTTTAATGTGATTTCTGGTTCCTTTGTAAAACAAATATACCTCTATAAATAGTAATTTCATCTTTTGAATTCAGTTGTTATAATGTTGTTTTTAATTTGTACCCAACTAAAAGTAATTACTTTTAATGGATAATTCTATCATTATATGGTGGCAGAGAGTGTGTGTCAAATCTAGTCCGTTTATTGCCGTGTATTTACATTGCTAGTACAGCAAAACCTCGTTATACCCTCATCTCTGGGACCAAAGGAGAATTGGCATCATAAGGTTTGAGTGAAGAAATGACCAAACCGTAACAGGCTGTTTACGAGAATGGCAGTTTGCCGAGGGGCGGTATAACGAGTTTTTATTGTAATGCTGTATGATTGACTTCTTTATCTTATTTAAATGTACACAGGGTTTAGTGGTGCAGCATGTGCAGGTACACCAAATAAAAAAACAAAAAAACAAGGAAATGCAAATAAATCGGATACTTATTCAGATCATTGTTTCGTGAGTTCTAGAAAAGTCGTTTGTTATGATTTTAATTCCCTACATGGAGTTGTGAAAAACACTTACGTGCCATAGCCTGGGGTGTAATTGAAGAATTAACAAGTTCAAAAGTTAGAACTTTTACGCCTTTTTTAACACATGAAAGCTCTAACGAACTTGAGAATACTCTACGTGAATCTCCAGGGCAGCGCCATGAAAACTCTGAAAGAACCAGAGAAAAAGAACAACCACGGTAGGCGGGCTCGAACTCGGTCCTCCGCGTCCAAAGAGAGTGACTTGACCACTGAGTTTGGGAAGTCCCCAAATGAAGCTCGTCAAGCGTATAGAATATGAAACGGTGAATATAAAATATGTTTTTTTGATAGTAGGAGTCCGCTTATTATCATTGTCTTGCAAAGAGCTTTGATAGCAAATACTGCTAAAAAGAAGACAATACTTTCTCCGGCCAAGGTTCTGGTCTAGAGATTCTTTCAAAAGCTCTTACGTTGTTAGAGTTACGCCATTTCAACTCGGAAAGGTCATAACATTTCATAATCCTACTTTGAAAACTTCATAATCCTACCAAGATTCGAACCCCAAACCTCCGTATCCAGAAGTAAGTGACTTTACCAAGCGACCACATCCCCCTCCTCCAAGAGATCCAACTGCAATACCTGATCATTATGACCTTTCTGTCGTCAACAGGGCAATCTCTGCACATTTTGACCTTCCTGTTGTGAAATGGGCGTAAATCTAGCAAGCTCATGCACTTTATTTCAGTTGATGGGTTCGAACCCATACCTGCTTAAGGCACCACGCCAGGGAAACACTATCCAACTACCTGCTATTCAATCAAGCGAATCCACAGCAAACAAGTAGATTGATAGATTGTGATGTACGCCCAAAAGTTCTTAAGTTCTAAAGTTTGAAGTGTTACGCCCTTTTCAACTCGGAAAGGTCCTACGATGGTATAGGAATCTCAGGACAGAGCCTTTGAAAACTTCCGGGGCCAGGAAAATAAAATCCTACTAAGATTTGATCCCCAAACCTCCGTGTCCAGAGGTAAATGACTTAACCAACGGCCACACATCCCTCCTGCTTGGAGATCCAAGTGCAATCCCTGGACATTATGACATTTCTGTGGTGAAAAGGGAAATCCCTGGACATTGT
>JARBEP010486127.1:0-10027 GCA_030265255.1 Tritonia festiva
CCCCGCTCCGGTTCTCTTTTTCTCCCCCTCGATCTCCTTCATCTTAAAATCTTCTCCCTCCCCCTCTCTCACGTCCCTCCCCCCCTCTCCAATACACTCCCTCTCTCCCACTTCCTCCTACCGTTTCTAATATGTGTTCACGAGACGGAAACAAAATACACGACTTCATGCCGTCATTAACAAATCCAACTCGTGCAGTTTTACAATATTACAGGGCAGCCGACAAACTTAAAATGTTGACAAAGACAAATTTATGTTGCGCAGGGAGAGGTTCCTCTTCAGGCCTATGTCCATGTCCGTATTTTCTACGATCGTATTTTGAAATTTGATCCAGAGAAATCCAGCCTGTAATTGTAAAAGGGAACTGGATAAGAAAGAAAGAAGTATTTTGAAATACGGTCGTAAGTCGTCCGTATTTTCCATTTCCATGTCCGTATTTTAGCACCGTAAACAATCCGTATGCCATCCGTATCCCTTCCGTATTTTGCTTTCAATGTTCATTTAAACAGTGCAGTTACAGTGAGAGCGAAATGGTTTCCACAAAGCAGCTATTGTTAATTCTTTCTCTGACTGAAGCATCAGATAATAAAGTTGAGAAACTTAGAACATGTCATTGATTAGATTATATATATATTTGTATGTGATCAGCTACACTTCAAATTTATGAAATGATTGATTGCATCACGACTATTTTTAGTATAAAAAAAAGGTGAAATGTAAACATGTGCCGAAGATTGACGAAATTCCCCGAAGGACAGCAATCGCTACTCCATCCGAATTTTGATAATCCGGTCTTAATACCGATGTCATTTACGGACATGGAAAGGGTTGCAGAGAAAATTTAGGGGAGCGATTTTTGAAAACAAAATACGGATGGGATACGCCGCTCATTGAAAGGCAAAAATACGGACACGGAAATAGGCCTTTATTTCATCAATCTCCCAATATTTACTTACAAAGTATGACGTCTTTGATACTAGATTTCCTATCATTGTGTTCATCATCTCCTACAGTATGTCTGATAAAAAAGTGAACACTCGTCATAAAATATCTGACATCAATCTATAATTTTAGTTAATCTGTTTCGTAAAAGAGTGAAAACATATAACTATCGGAAATGTGACCATTCAAAAAATGAAAACCGACAAAAAAGAGAAATCAAGCTTTAAAAATGATAACTCACAGATATAATACGATCTTCTTTTAATCTTTATATATAAGTTGACGCTCAAAGTTGCCTCCATTTCGCTTTAAACAAAGTCCATCCATTTCGCAAAATTACCTAATGTGCGTTGGCACATGTCGGTGTTGAGCGTTCGAATGACACGTTTGATGTCTGACTTTAGATCCAAAGTGATGCTGGAGATTGTTCATACACTTTGTTTTTCAGGAGGCCCGATAGGAATGGGCTAAGGTCCGGGGAATGTGCAGCTCAGTTGTTTTTCATGCGTCTGGAAACGAAAACATTGCACACGAAGTTTAAGGAGGCTGTTACTGTGTGAGGGGTTGCTCCATCTTGCTGGAACCACTCTGTGTCAAGGTCCATGCCAATTTCAAGCAAAGCACTATTTAACTTGTTCTCGACCGTTCCGTAGTTGTCCTGACCGATAGTGACTGATTGTCCGTTGTCATATTCGAAGAAAAAGGGCCCAATCACTCTTATTATGCATACACGGTGTAAAAATAGGAGCTCCTGCTCTCTTTTTCAACTTAAGACAATGTTCTTTCGTCTGATACCTTTCTTATTTGATTCTGTTAACCCGTTGCCAAGTAATCGTATTTTGAAAGTGTGCACTTTAAACAAAATCAGACATCCTGTACTCGCCACTCGACTGTCATATTGTTTCGATTTATTGTGCAGCTGCGTTTGTATCCACGACGACTGTACTTTACTTCCTTGTGAAAATCCTTCTCTCGTCCCCCCCCCCCCCTCTCTCTCTCTCTTCCTCACCCCACCCTCCTCCCATCCCCGTTTTCTCCGCCCATCTCCTCCTCTGCATCCCCCCTCCCCGCTCTCTTCTTCTCACTCTTTGTTCCTAGTACATGTTGCGCCTCTCATTCAACCACCCACCTCTCACTCTCTCTATCTTTTTATCTCTATCTTTTCAAACATTTTCCTGTTGTCATAGTTATATCAATTCGACACTATTCCCAATATTGCAGCATCGACGTTTTAATTTATCAGTTAGGCGCCCTTTTCGACACTTTTTGGAGATTTCAGAGGCAAAAAAGGTGATCTTTGATAGGACTTGAACTCACACAGCTTGAGCAAAATACGTCATTTGAACCCTTCTGCCTGACTGGGATTGGAACCGCTTCCGTGGGTTAACTCCTGACCCCTGCGTCTCAAAGGAGTCTGACTACACCATTATTAACTAATTCGTTGGATTACCTTGTGCGAGAGCAATAGTTGTATCTACCGCTGTTATTTATTTGTTCCTCTGTCTGTCCATCCATCTACTTCTTCTCCACCTGCATTTCATCAATTATCTACTCATCATCTCACTGCCGATCGTCTCCCTCCCCATCACCCCTTCTAGCTCACACTCCCTGTCTCCCAACTCTCGTTCTGTATTATCTTTTATAATCCTATCTTGTAACTACCACTACACTTTATTACACCACTAAAATATACTACGACCATCCTATCTTGTAACTACCACTACACTTTATTACACCACTAAAATATACTACGATCATCCTATCTTGTAGCTACCACTACACTCTATTACAACACTAAAATATACTACGATCATCCTATCTTGTAACTACTACTACACTCTATTACAACACTAAAATATACTACGACCATCCTATCTTGTAACTACCACTACACTCTATTACACCACTAAAATATACTACGATCATCCTATCTTGTAACTACCACTACACTCTATTACAACACTAAAATATACGATCTGTTAATCCTGCTATCAATTTTAATTCTCTCCTTCCCCATACAATTACGCCCCCCCCCCCCCAAAGCAGTTACCCACATGTCCAACAAACTATAGAATAATGTGGAAATAATTTTTAGCTATTTTAAGTTGGTCTAGTTTTCGTAAAAAATACGATCTTTTATTTATTTTCGTTAGAGTGTTAGTGAAGTGGGCATTCCATTGCAATTTATTATCTACAGGTACTTATATTATTAACTTACTTGCTTTACTTCTTCACCCTTTATAAATAAAGTCTGAATTTCATTTCGTACCCTTCTATTATCTATGATAAGTTCTTTAGTTTTACTTACGTTTGAATAGAGGAAATTATTATCACACCAAGAAACAAAATTATCTTTTTCGGATTTATAGGATGACTCATTTTCATTCAATATTAGGCCCTGAAGAGTTGTGCCACCAGCAAATTTTAACATAGGTACATTGGTGTGGTCGGAGCTCCTGCAGTCGTTGGTGTAAATGATAAATACGACATGGGAGATTACACAACCTTGAGGAGCTCCAGTGTTAGTAATATTAATGTTAGATTTATTTCCACCCAGCTCAACACATTGCGTCCTGTCTGTTAAAGCAACAGCATTGGGTATATAGATGTTTTATTCATCTTCCACTCTCTATTTCCCTTTCTCTCCATCATTCTGTCTCTCGATTCCTTTTCCATCTCCGGAGCCGTCCGTGGCCCAGTGATTGAGTCGCCAATGAAAGTGGAGGTCTGTGGTTCCTGTGACGATATGACATTTCACCTTCTCTAGAACTACCCCTACCCGAAACCCCACACCACCCCTGCACAATATTACGCTCACCAAGCAGCCGTCAAGCCATCTTTTACTCCTACCCCACCCCCTACTCTACCCCCCCCCCCCCTTTCCTCCCAGTCTGCTAATCACACGACTGGTCAACCCTGGACAACATCACACGCCATGCCGACCTAAGAATCTACTTTCCCCGGTGAGCCTCGACATCATAGAAATTCACATGCTTGTATACATTTAATTCATTGTGCGCTTGGATATTAATCCCTTATTTATATGTTGTACTTTATTGATTACTTATTAAGGAAATATTCTTGGAGGCGTGTTAGAAGGGCTATATAAATTGTTTCCACCCTACCTGAGCCATGTAAGCAGACATCGGCAATGATTGAGTTATTCTGCCAATCTACAAATAAGTGTCATCCTTCCAGCTTTATCTGGACTTAGAAATTCTGAGCGCTTGTCTTCAAGTTCCGTTGAGTCACATTTGAGATAACATTTTTTTCGTTGGGCTTAAATTTAACAACTGTTTTCTTCCGTCTCTACCTCACACATGGTAACACTCACACTAACACACACGCATTCATCAACACACCCACACACACACACGCATTCATCAACACACATACACACACATATTCATCAACACACATACACACACACACATTCATCAACACAAATACACACATATTGATCAACACACATACACACACACACATTAAGGTTATTTGTTATTTTTATTACTACAATCTACTACTTGTCCCTTGACCAAGTGGGGGGGGGGGGGGGGGGGTTTTGAAAGGGTCCACTGGTGTCCTCGCTGTCTGAGGGCAGCTACCCAAGGGACATGGCAGGATCTCTTCCTTCTTTCCTCTTTCTTCTTCCTCCTCCTCCTTCTCTATCTCCTTCTTATTCTCCTACAATAATCGTCGTCGCAATCCATATCCTCATTCTTTTCGTCCTCATCCATTTGAAGTGTTTATGACATCGATATCAAATGTGTTGTATTCCGACTGGTTGTTGTGACATATCCATCATGGAAAAGGGCCATAGTCACAGTGGTATGGTATGCGAGCTGGATATATAATAACTGGACAATTCCAAGAATCACAAACTCTGAACGGCCCAGACAGAATGTTTGCTTCTCAAGCAGGATTCGAACCCTGGACCTATGCATCTATGATTAACCGCAGACCACGATGATACAATTTTGAGATCACTTTGAAGGATTTCCCTATGGTTCTAACCACATAGGCCTGGGCCTGATTCTTTCTTGATTGCAATCTTTGAGCATATACACAACCATAATCGTGAGTCTCGAACAATAGATAAGTCAATCACAATCCCCCCTCCCCCAAAGAAGAAACAAACCCAACAACAACAACAACAAAAAACCCCAAACAAATCAGACAAGACGTGTAGTTCAAAGGTCAGCGATAACATTTTGATTTGGAGGGAGAATATGCCGAGTGTCAATTAGCAACAACCATCTTCTCTCACCACACGGCTGTGTCTGCTAAACTATCTTGCAGCTTGCGACACAATTACATTTGAAGCCATGTACATGCACCACGAGCACGAGAAGTGACAAACGTCAATCATAAAGCAGTGAACGTCAATCATAAAGCAGTGAACGAGCGACGCTTCTGAATGATCCGAGCCTACTAGAGTTAATGCCTGGTTGAGAGATGGTTCCCAACATCAGGATCAAACGGGACGCTTTCCTCCCTGGTTTGTCCCTGAGACACAGTTGGAGGACGGACACTTCGATATCTGATTTACCTGCATGGCCCGGGCTATTGAAATGCGACCGGTCAGTCTGCGTTGTTGGTTAAGTCCCTTTGCTGCCGGACAAAACGGGCGCCCATTCTTTTTCCAGTTTCGCCAATATAGCATTGGTGACATCGTTTGCATCGGATATGGTAAACGGGATTGCGATCAGTGCATTTAAATGTCTGCCTTACGGTATATATGCGCTAAGGGAACGTGATGGAGTTTTAGGTTGCGATCTCGCCTGTATCATCTTTGTAGAACTTCGTTTCGTTCATAGTTTTCCCTCAGAAGATAAAGTAATATGTCCAACAGTGAATGGTGTGGTCTATGATCAGTCCCAATTTAAATAACCCAAATTTAGTCGTCGTTAAAATCATATTTGGTATCTCATGTTTTCTTTTTAAAGAAATAAGTGGATGCATAATAATATTATAATATACTCTTTGTCGTTTAGCTCTTTAGTTTAAGCGTTTAAGGCAAATTTACAAAATGTATTGAATTCTAATTGTTTCCACAACATATTCACACAGTAAATTAGTTACGTATTCGTTTTGGATGGAATAGATTGAGATAATTTACTCGATACTGTAGACACTGGTATCGATTTAGAATATTGACTACATAGCGCGAGTAGGGTTAAATCGTAAATATTGACTTTCCTCGATTTCGATTATATCGATTACAACTTGTAGTATTGCACAACCCTGTTGTCACCCGGTGGGGTGCCAAGTGGTTAAGAACTAAGGCGGCAAAAGTTGTTCGTTGTTTTCTCTAAAGTAAAGTAGGAGTAACATTTGTATAGCGCATATTTTGATGAAAACTTTATGCTAGGATCTTAGAAAATAGACCAGGAAAAGTGTACAGGACCATATCCATACACACAGGCAATTAATTCAACAAGATCTACAGCACAAACGAAATATACTCAACAGGGAATGACAGAAAAGAGGTCTGAAAATAAATACAAAGAAAACAAAGACTATGCTAATTAATAGAGAACCAAATAAACATGAAATCAAACTAGAAGGAGAGGTATAGGAACAGGTTGATAGCTATAAATATCTAGGAGTAAAGATCAAGTCAAATGGTAGTCTGAAAGAATAAATAAATCGGAGAATTAGCAAAGCAACACAGGTGTATAGTCAACTTGGAAATTCTTTTATTCGTAAGAAAGATCTAACAATCAAAACAAAAATGTAAATTTTTAAACTAAATTTATTGCTCAACCTTGATATATGGAAGTGAATCATGGACACTAGACAGCAGAGCTAAAAGCAAACAGAAATGAAACCCCCTAGGAGATCAATAGGCAAAACAAAAAGAGATAAAATTAGAAACACTAGGATTAGGGAAGAAGTAAAAACTGATTGTCTGGAAATGAAAATAGATAAAAATCAATTAAGATGGTTTGGACACGTAAAGAGAATGAAAGATAACAGAATCCCTAAACAAATACTAGAATGTAAACACCTGTAAAAACTGCCTAGAGGTAGGCCAAAGAAAATGTGTCCGGATGCAGTTTCAGAAATAATTTTAAAAAAGAGAGGATCTAGGCTTGTAGAGGCAAAGAGGAATAGGGATCAATGGCGAAAGTTTGTGCATCACGCATAAACCTTACACAGAAAGGTACTAAAAAGGTTATTGATAAAGAAAGAAAGAAAGCTATTTTGATGATCTATGCGTTTTACAATGTTTAGCAGGTCATTACACTCCAGTGTCCTTCTTAGCTCCAAGGGATACAGTGCGATTGGCTGTTAGGCGCTTCAGCACCAACAGTTTAGCAAGATCGTTCGCTGCTCTAAATCATACGTTCTCTTACCCCGATCGGGTACTCATTCACACGTGAGTCAAGGTTCTTTCTTTCCTATCCACCTCCCAGTGCCGGGTTCGCTCTATGAGGCGGATTTACTCTGGATCAAAATATTAGGCCAAGCAGGTGATCAGCCCACTGTCGAGTAAGGTAAGCAAAGTAATGTTTCTTACACAAGTATAAAGCGCCTGACGATCGGTACATGGTCTTCACCAGTGGTCACCCTTCCAAGAAATAACCACGACCATCTTTGCTCGACTCCGCCGACTGCTCAGCGTGGTAACCGGTTTGCTTACGCCGCTTCATTGTTTTCTTTGGCAAGAACCTTAAATGGAATTGCCTCACTCGACCCAGGTGTAGAAATGGGTACCAATTCTCAACAGATGGTTGGGAAAATCACTTGTGATAGACCCATGCCTTATACAGAAATACGATTCGTCACTAATCGGCCCAACACTACCGAAACCGGGCTAAGCACTACCCCCATAACATTTGTCTTTCTTTATTTGTTCTTGGTTTACCTTTCCGTGTCGGGCCCCGCGACCTAAAGGATCTCAAATACTTATTACTGCTTGTGCTGTTGGCCGTTCCTGCAGGCACTTTGACTACTTTACTGGCAATTAAGGTGTTTTGTCATGTAAAAAGAAGAGAAGAGGATTCTATTAAAAATGAACAAGCTGGATCACCTATAAACAAAAAGCTCATAATATGTTACCATACACTAGCATTCTGTTTCAAGGGTGGCAAACGTTACTTTCTTCGCGGGAAACGAGCGAAAAAAACCTCCAAAAAGAGGAAAAAAGATTAACAAGACAGACAAAGACCCTTTTGACTATTACATCTCCTCATCAAATGGCCCAAAAATCCCAACTCGTGACGCCGAGATACAAAATGAGAAAAAAATGTCAAAATAAGATAGACTATGTGAAACCCCATATCATATGTGAAACCCCATATCAAAATAAGATAGACTATCCGATACCCCATATCAAAATAAGATAGACTATGCGATACCCCATATCAAAATAAGATAGACTATGCGATACCCCATATCAAAATAAGATAGACTATGTGATACCCCGTATCAAAATATAAACTATGTAAGTAGTAGATAAAGCTAGAGTGAAGTGGGAGTGCTGAGCGGAACATGTCCACACGGATGTGACTCCGACGGGCGTCATCTTTCTACTCTTCATGTTGCTGGGTCAGGTTAGACCATAGTCATATTTTGCAAGTTTCTTATGAACTAATTTACCAGACTATAACACCACTTGAACAGTGGGAGATCAATCTACAGAGCTATTGTTATGGAATTTAATCAACCTTGATTGGGTTTAACCTTGATTGTGCCTCACTTGTTATTGTCGTGTGTGCAGGTGAGAGGGAGAGGGAGGGCTAGAGCTAGTCATGAAGAAGACATGAATATTTTTATAATAAAGTTTCATGTTCATAAAACAGGACTTTCATACTTTCTTTAACATTCGGTACCAAAACCCGGGAAATCAAAACTTTAGATTTCTTAACATTTAACATAAAAAGTGATTATAGAGAAAATAGGGATTTCAACATGGCGGAGTGTGGTATTAACGAATAGACGACGAGTGCAAGAAGTTGGTTAACTAGAGCCATCAACAGCTTGAGAACATTAGTAGAGGTGACGAAGGAACATATAGAGATAAAACTGGTGGTAGTCAAAGAAAGAAGTGAAACTCTAAGAATTATTCAACAGGATTATGGAGTTTATTTGGATGTCAGCAAGCTTGCAGAAGGTATAATGGGGACAGATGCGTACGTGACAAACACATGCGACATTCTTGCACGGGCTAACCGAAAGGTAGCGATGCTTGTTCAGGGGCCAGAGTCACCGTTGTCAGTCTCCGTACCTGTCGAGAGGTTCGGTCAGGGAGGGGCATTCCCAACCTCCCAAAAATAGAAATAAATCGCAATTTTTCGAAATGGCCCTCATTCCACGATACATTTTCGGCGTTAATCGACAACACAAACTTATCCAATATTTCTAAATTTAGTTATCTGCAAACCCTTTTTAATGGAAAGCTCTCACTGCTGACAATTCTTCTTCTGCTGTTGGTATTTTGAAAAACCGTTTTGGCAGAAAAGAACGAATCATTTTTTGACACGTACAAAACCTTTTGGCAACGGACACAATCGGGTCGTGAATACTTTGATGACCCCAAAGATCTTGAAATAACTAGAATTGATCCTGAATTCGTATCTCAGGATACACTTTGTCAAAATGATTCAAATGATAAGAAAGAATGGGATTTGAAAACCACTATTTCCAACTCTAAAGGTCGCATGATCAAACTCCCTGTTCGTTTACACCTGCAATTTGGGGGCCCAAAAAAATTAACTTTTGGGCCTGTACTGCAACTTCCTTTATTTTCTTTCCCTTATATGATTGCTATACTATTGAAACAATTGTGCCTTGATTTGTTGTATGACACATCAACCTACTTTATAATATCTTCCTTTTATCTCTTCTTATTCTATGTAAACCTGTATTTGAGATTTTATTGTTGACAGAATATTTTTGTTATCAAAAAGACCAATCTGGTGACTCAAGAATTATTGGATTATACATGTTCAGGGGCTAGATGGTGTATATCAAGACGTTCTATATAACTACATAATATGGAGGGGAGCAGGTACCATAGAATGATAAATCAAGGTATGGAAATGTTATGAGTGCCAGAAAAACACAGAAAAATAGCCTT